>CM073769.1:40604832-40881928 GCA_037158775.1 Hetaerina titia | reverse complement strand
ATTTGATACCATATCATGTAAGTTTGTGTAACTATTTACTCTGTGGGACTTTATCGAAGGCACCTTCGAAATCTAGTAATACTGCATCGACTTATGTGTTGTTTTCTTCGGATCTAAGTATATCATGAATGAAAAGACCTAATTTTGTTTCGCAAGATCTGATCTTCCTAATTCCGTTCTGGTTTCGGCTTAGTATTTTCTTACTAACAAGAAATCTCATAATGTTGCTCGCAATAATGTGTTCTAATATTTTACAAGAGATCGATGATAATGAAATGGGTGTGAAATTGATTAGTTTATCCCTATCGCCGCCTTCATAGATAGGAGTTGTTTGGGCTAGTTTCCAGTCGCGAGGTATTGAGCCTTATTCTGTTGATATTAGAAAAACAATTACTAAAAACGGGGCATGTCTTCAGCTAATTCCTTTAATATTCTAGCAAGCATTTATTCCGGACCAGGTGCTTAGCACTACAAAAATAGCATTATGGTCACTGATATCGTTCATTAGTTCACTGTTTGTAACGATTTCGGGCGTCGAAGTCGCGAAGATATCAAGTATGCTGTGGCCCCGTGTTGGGGATTTAACAATTTGTTCTGGAGAGTGTTGTGCGAATACATGAAGGGATTCTTGGCATAGATCTCTGTTTTTTTTGCAGATTTTCCTACGCAGTACGTATTCCAATCAATTGACGGCAGATTTGTATCACCAGCAATTATGATAATACTGTTGCTGAGAGTGGATATTTGGTCGTCAAGCTTGTGTAGAACTTCTGTATTAGAATCTGGGTGTCTGTAAAATGAGCACTCGAATAGGTTTCTGTCATTATAGTCCTTTTATTTGAACTAAACCATCTCATGAAAAATTTTAGAGCACATAAATTTAAGTTCAACCATGAAATATCTCGATCCTCAGAGCTTCGTTACAAAAACCAACACGGTTTCCGAAAGGGAAGATCTTGCGAGACCCAACTGGCACTTTTTATTCATGATATTTTAGTTTCGGGGGAAAATAACGTTCAGATCGATGCTATTTAAAAAAGGACATCTACATCTACTCAATACCCGCGAGCCGCCGCAAGGGCGTGTGGCGGGGGGTGTTAGGGCACCACCCGTAAATTAGGGGGAAAAAAACCGCATGGAGAAGCCACAAATCTATAGCCCACAAACCAAATATGGTAAACATTCATGCAAGAACCCTTTCGCACCAACCCTTTCACACACATGCAAACCCACAAACTACCAACAAACATACACATGCACCTACATTAAAACCTAGTATCTTTGAATTTTTAATTATGTTCCGACTTGCAACCTAAACGTTTTTAATATTTCTAGAGGGACTTCGGTTTCTTACTATTATGATTTGTGATTGTTCTGGGAAAGAATGAATATTTGAATCCATCTTTATTGGAGTCTATCTCCCTTATTTTATCTTTGTGGTCTAATCTACCTAAGTAGTGTGGGGACATTATAATTCCTTTAGTGTCATCGCTAAACTCGCTGGTTCTGAATATTTCTAAAAGTCTAAGTCTTGCTTGTTCTCTTCGTATTTCAAGGGATTCCCAGCCTTAATTCCCAAAGAGACCTGTTACACTTGTGTTCTTATTATAACAATTTTGAACGAATCTGGCGAATTTTCTCTGGACTTAGTCTAATTCTTTTTGCCAAGTGTTCTCCCAAGGATCCCAGATACTTTTGGCATATTCCAAATGAGGTCTAACTAGGGCAAAATAACACCTTTCTTTAACTTTCTCATCACATTTCTTCACCGCCCGTTTAATGTAGTCCAGTTTCTTTAAAGTGGATCCGCATATTGTCCTGATATGTGCTCCCCATGAAAGGCATGGTATTAGAACTACCCCCAAATATTTTACTTTAATAAAAAATTGGGATTTGTGAAAAGAGTGCTAGGTAAATGCGACGAAAAAGTAAAGGAACGATGTTTCCTTGCCTTGGTCAGGCCCCACTTAGAGTATGCTGCCAGTATATGGGATCCTGAAAATATAAATTTGATTTCGGAATTAGATCGATTTCAGTGGATGGGGGCTAGATTTGTCAAACATTGTTATGACCAACGCAGCAGCGTATCTATTTTGGTAGACAGTTTAGGTTGGGATTCTCTTACGCAGCGGCGTTTACAATATAGATTGAACTTATTAAAAACATTTAAAGATGGGCCCTTTTCCGATGATATCAAGAATATAATACGTACCCCAACGTATTACGGTCGGTGGGATCACGAATATACGATCAGAGAGATAGACTGCAAGACTGACAGGTTTAAAAAAAAAAAAAATATATATATATATATATATATAACATAGAAATAGGTGTAAGGAAAGGGGATAGGAAAACACATAAAAGGCGAACACAGGACATGTGGAAAAGGCGGTTTTTGAGCAGATCACGAATGTAAAAATATTTCCTTAACCAGGATTTGAACACCGGACCTTCCACTTGCCGGGCGGATGTACTACCAATTACACCACCAAGGAAACTTAATTTACACTGAGATCTGTGATGTTTTTAAAACGCCCAAGTCCTCCGAATCATTTGCCAAGGGAAAGCTTTTAGGGAGCTGTTCCACCCACCAAAGGAGAAATAGACAATACAATATTTTATGTATATATATATAATATAATATAATATAATATAATATAAAAAATAGATATTATCAGGTTTCCCCCATCTATTTGAAAAACCCCAACCCCCTCATCCGTTACCCTTCCCTCCTGGTGCTACACCCCTGCCACAAACCTTTTTTTGGTAACTCGCAGGGTATTTATGTTGATGAAGATGTAAACACCATATACAGAATCCAAAGTACGAGTACTGGAGGTAATCCAATCACTAGATAATTGAAATGGTGGATACTTAAACTTGATAAGGTTGGCAGTGAAAGAATTAGTATTTACCTTTTCAGATGGGATATAAAATAATGCTGCAAATCCTCCTTTAATAATTATAAGGGGAATATCTTTTAAATAATTTTTCTTAGTTTTGAACACCTATAATGGACGCCATTCAACTAAATGTCTTATGTTATTTTTCTTTAATTCGGCCTCGCTGAACGCAAGAGTCACCTCTTCCTTAAAGTCTTAAATAAATTCCGCCAAGTCTCACTAGTATACATAAAGATAAATAATAGATGTTATATTCCCTTCAAAAATTAGTGAATGCAACAGTACTTACCATATAAAACGATACGCAATTTGTTCATTGTAGTTTGTTGAGCAAACAACTTGTATTCGAGAGAAATCATAAAATGTCTGGAAAGTTGTTTCCACTGACATTTCTTCGTTATCTTCTTATTTTTGCTAACAGCTGCCTCCAGATTTTCTGAGAATTCTTTTCGTTTTCAATTTATGTCAGCATAAAGTCTTATATAGTGAATCCAGTAAGTAGAATGATTCTGTCCTTGGCATTTTAACTCGTTAGGGGGCCTTTGTCCATCAAATCGTAAATTTCTTCCAACCGCCCACGCAAAAATTTCACTGAGACAGGCAGTCGTAAAAGTCACCGATATCCTTAAAACGGTTTTTTTGTCAGCAGTGGGGAATCGGTCGTTCACTTTACTCGCTGAGATAAGAAAGCGTTAATGTTTTAATTCCGGGAGCTTAGGGCTGGATTTACAGGGAAAACTTCTATCAGCAAATGATACACGAAGTTTATTTGTTGAATAACTATATTTCGTAGATCATAATTAAGAAATAGTCTAGTAAATATTAAAATAATATAATAAAACAACAGTAAAAATTCATGTCCACATATTAGTGGAATCACATCAATATCATTCAACATAAAAATACCGTTGGCTTCTGTTTTGAATATGATGATCCATTTATGTGCCGGTAGCAATTTGGCTACTGAGAGTAATAGTATGAATTAGTATCTTGAAGATCTAATTTAGAGCAAAAGTAAAGAGGAAATTTGTGGAAACACTAGCAGACATTTTATGGCTTTAGAAGAGTGCTGAGGTGCTGTTGAAAAGTAATGGTTCAAGAGTGATACTATCTTTCGCTAATTATGTCCAATTTAGAATTTTCCCTTTGTATACTTGAATATGATGACACATCCACATGCTACATGAACGATAATTGCATGCCGAATTAGATCGTGTGTAGTGAAGAGAGACTGCATTTGTAAAATTATGTCATGTTTAACAAACTTGACTTGCAGAAGTGCCTAGATTATTTGAAAAATGTGGTTGAAAATCATTGCAGTTAAATAACAGATTACATACAAAGTAAATTCCTAAAGTAATGCAATTGAATTTCCTGCGCCGTTATTATTGGTTAGAGTGGTATCAAACTACTTGAAGTAGATGGATGAGCCGCTAAGCTTTGCCGAGAAATCGGTTTCAGTGCTCTCTAAGCTGTGTAAGCGGTAGGACGTGAGTTATTGTAAACCTCTACGTACCGACCGTGTCACGAAAAAAATGAAATAACCGATCTAGCAATGTTACACGATTAAGTTTTGTGCTAAACCGAAAACATCTCTATAGGTGGCTAACAAAATGATTTGTGAAGCTTACGGAGACTGCTCTCTCCTACTCGCAAGTTTCAAGGTGGTTAAAGACCTTTAAGGAGGGCCAGGAAGATGTTCACGACGAACAACGCTCTGTGCGGCTGTCAGCCAGCAAAACCGACAGCATTATGGCTCACAAATAAAGGAGTTTTCGATAAGGAATTTGTTCCTAAAGAACAGACAGCTAACGCTGCCTACTACGTGGTTGTGCTGGAAAGACTCGGGACGAGAAAAAACATCTCCGCTACCTGGTACCTCCATTACGAAAACGCGCTACGAGTCCGCGAGTTTCTTGCCAAACACCAGATGCCAACGCTGTCCTATCCCCCCTATAGACCTGATGTCGCCCCAGCAGACTTCTTATTGTTCCCTCGGATTAAGGCAACCGTGAAAGGAAACTGTATTTCGTCCCTTGTAGAGATCCAATCAGCCGTGACGAAGACCTTTCGAGAGGATCCCGAAGACACCTCCAGGACGCGTTCCGTTCATAGCAGAGTCACTAGAAATATATTTAGAGGCCCATGGACAGTACTTTGACGGAGTTTAAGTGTTTGTGCAAACCTATTCAATAAATTACTTAAAAAAATGATTGCATTAATTTAGGAACGCACCATTTATCTTACATAAACGGAAGTAGATATATTTTATGATTATGTAAAATTGTATTACCAGCCCCGTCATTCTACGGTATAAGAGGTCATGAGATATGAATGGAAATATGATAGAGAAATCAAATTTAGAACCTATATTTAAAATGTCATTTTTTCCTATATTCTTACACTCACACGCAGTAGTATATTTAAGGTGTTGTAAACTTTATCTCCTTCATTTGAGTTCAAGGTAAAAGAAAATTGGAGGTTACTTTACCTCTAATTTTTATGATATACTTAAAGATTTAATAATATCAATGTGAACAAACGCTGTGAAAGGTAGAATAAAAGATTGCAAATGAATGGCTATTATACAGAATAGATTAGGGCTAAAAACAAAACGTGGCACAATATATGTAGCTTATAATTGCATGCACTTTAAGCTCTCATTCTTGTTTACATGGCACCTTCTGCAAAGCCAGAACTGGCTAGCTTAGTAGGATAAGAATAAGTACGAGTAGTAACGCTCGTATTGCATGTATAAAATTTTAATGTTTATTACAATTGTATATTATGAGGATCATATCACTATGGTATATGATAAAGACTGTCTGTAATTGTACGCTATATTGAGTGTCTTAATTCTTTGCATATCATAATAAGAATGTTCTCTTATGAAAAAAAACGTTGAAGAACATGTTATTTTAAAATTGCATGCATGGTCACCAAATGCCACGCATCCAGATATACCTTGCTGGATGTCATATAGAATTAAATGTTGAAGATAAGTTATTAATACTTAGATGTTGCCGAAATTTAACGATTATGCCGGTTACTGATAGGAGGGAATGAAATATAAAGAAATTAACCTACAACATCATAAAAATAGTCTACTAGGAAACTGTACATGTTGAGGATTTCAGACTCGCTCCTGATGACAATTAGTTCGCAGAATTACATGTTGCTTATGCCAAAGCGTATCATTACATTGGTATTTAACCTGCCAGTACAAATTAGAGCGCATTACTTGTCTCTTCCCCACTCGCCTTCAACTGTAAGCGTATTCCATACTCCAAGGAAAGATACGGCTACGATGGAAGACGGGAAAGATGGGAAGAGGGTGAAAAGAGACAGGGTGCGTGCCCGCACGCATGACGCACCACTGGGGATGGAATTCCTCCTTCCCTCCCCTCCTACTCGTTCTCCTAACCTGGCCCCCAGGCGGGAGGCGGTGGCGGGAACCCTCCACATATGGACCCCTCCCCAACCGCACACGTCCACCGCCCGCGGAGGCCTCATTCCTCTCCGCCGATAACCCCCTCCCCAGGACCATCAAACTTATTCAAACGCACATTCCCGCACTACCGACCCTCCCTCCTCTCTCAGGCGTGTGCTCACATCCATTTCACATTAACGCCCGTACTATTTGCACCCTAAATTTTGGTAGAATGCCCATGGTAGTGAGGTATTTAGCGTCTCTAAAAAAAATCTGGC
Source organism: Hetaerina titia (assembly GCA_037158775.1). NCBI lineage: Eukaryota > Metazoa > Arthropoda > Insecta > Odonata > Calopterygidae > Hetaerina > Hetaerina titia. The sequence continues at coordinate 40,875,317 of CM073769.1, read as the reverse complement.
CACTAGTTTTAGCCATATTTTAGAGAATAATAATTGGTTAATACGATCTTTCTAGTCAGTTCCTTTCCTTTGATTAAGAGTAAATGTATTCATGTTCTAGAGCCAGGGTATTTATTGCACTCCTTTTGTTTCAGAATTTGTCTGCTCACTCATTTCAGTCGGTTCAGGTATGAATTCAAATATTTTTAAATTTGTTCACTGATGGTGATAACGATAGGAATCAATAAACTTAATTCATCCCTGGGGATAATGTCGGCCAGCTATAAATTGCTTGATAAAATTGAAGAATAATATGGCCGAAGACATCATCTTTTGATGTTAAAACATAAAAGTGGGCAATAAAAAAACATATTATATTTAGAAAAGCAAATTCCCTATGGCTCTTGCAATTCCCTGCGAAGCGATAAATGTTCATCCCGTGCCGATCTCTTATCTTTCTCGAGAAATAATGAGTCCTCATAAATCTTAATCTGGTAGTCAATCTCTCTTTAACTCTACACAACTAGTCAGAAGATCAAATGGCATGAAGAAACTTTTAATTTTTTTTATTCTGAGTTTAAAATATGTGTATTCCACCTTAAACGATGAATTTGAAGTGAAATTAGCTCTCCTTCCTCCACTTGTTACAGTGATTTTATAAAACCAGTATCACAGCTTAATATCAGCTGTAAATAGATATTAACTTGTCTTTATTCACGGGTGTTACGGATTTCCTCGAATGGTATCCAAATGATTTTAGTTTAGGAACCCATGACTCTTCCATTCAAAAATAGAAAAACATCTTTATTATTTTGTAAAACATCATTCCAATAATTCTCATACATGTATGTATAATAGTGTTAAATGATCTCCGCTACAGCTCAATGCATATTTATGTTTTACATACCAAACATCCTCGTCCAGAATCATTTACTACAATTCATTTTTGGATATTTACCTTTAAAATTTCTTTTTCATTCGAAGATTTCCTATTGGTTTTAAATATTGGAATCTTCCCCATATCCGAAGACTAAGTTAACGAGACGAATTTTCCATTTAGCAAGAACAAGCATTCGAATAATTTAGCACATATTGGGATTGCAACGTAGGTATAAATTACTTTACTTGTGAGATCCATAATTTCTAGCTGCTGATCAGATTTTGTGTTATTTATGTCAAATAGCATAAATTAAGCCACTTTTGATAGTGATATACTTACACTACGATCATTAATTATCGTTAAAAATGTCCCAAAAAGCTTACATTACTCAATTTTTTAACATACGCCCTACAAGCTTCCTGTATGATCCCACGGTCTTAGAAGCCTAGTGCTATAACTGAATATTAGTATTAAAAGAATAAGTATTTAATAGTAAGTTCATTCTTCCCTTCTATAATTCCCATCTCTCCCCTGGTCTCTTACATTTCCTAGCTCTTCCTGGCGGTTCTCTAGCTCAATCGTCATTTTTAAGCAACCTCACATCCGAAGAACTCATCAATCAGTTTTTTCCCTTCTTTCGCAAAGACTAAGATTAAGATTGAGACTTTGCCTGTGGACTGCTTGCGGGAGTAAGAAGGCATGGCTGGGGGAGCGGTTAAGGACATGAAGGCGAATCAGGGGAGCGGAGAAAAAGGAAGAACGAGGGCAGCGGACGAGGGAGAAGTCTCAGAGAGAAGAGATATAAGTAGAGAGAGTGAGAGAGGAGAGAAATAAAAACCGGGCGTCGGCGCGAGAAATACGAGGTAGGATGGTGACAGGTCGGGCGGCAGGCGGGAGCCGGGATCGGGGGGACGCGCGAGACCGGGAAGGGGTGTCAGAGGGGCGCGAGCGGAAGACGTGGACGGGGTGGTGGGAGGGATCGCAAATGGGGGGAAGGAGGGCGTTGGATGAGAAATAGATTGGAAGGAGGGCTAGGAGGGGGAAAAATAGCCGGAAAGGTGTCGTTTTCGGAATAAGGATTCCGGGGGATGAGAACCGTGGTGTTGACGGTTAGATTGGTAAGAAAAAATAGATTCTTGTTTCCAAGGGGGGAGTGGTAGTCGAGGAGAGGAGAGTCACGCGGATGGAAGGAGGATAACGGAGAGGAGAGAGGGGTTGAAGGGGAGGAGGAGGGATAAATAACAGTCGAAGTAGGTGCGTATTCCATCGAAAAACCGCCCGTCTTTAAGGGAGGTTTTTCGGGATGGCCAGGGTGATTAATAGCAGATGGGGTGAGGAGGGGAGAGGTAGATCGGATGAGATTGTTAGGAGATGAAGAAGAAGAATGAATACACAAAGTGTTGAGCATCTCAGTTGAAAAAATGGTCGAAAACGGCAATAAAATTTCTCGATCCGAATTGTAACGTGCTGAAATCTTGATGGCATTGAAAAATTTAGTGCTGGCGCGATGAGAGACCCAATTGGAGGAAAATTGTCGCGAATAATTTTTTCATCGTTTCCATTTTGATGCTTTTTAGATAGCCTAATGAAAGTGTATTTATACTAATTTATTGACCATTCAATTTATTTACATTGATATACACGCATACATCAAAGTGTGTATATGCAAATGTAATTGCAATCATGTATACACACGCATAAAAAAATATATGTGTGTGTGTAAAAATATACTCACACCCAGTTGGTATATATATCGAATATATATTTGTATAGATACGCAGCAACCAAGACTAAAACGAGTCCTAGTGCCGCAAGCGCCATGGGGGCCTCATTCCTTTCCCTGGTTTCCAAGGATGAGAAGTAGAAAATGTTTAAACTACTTTATTAGAAATAGAGACCTATAAATTGCTACTTATATTTATCGTTTGGTAGTTGAAGGAGAATTCTACCTCTGTATTTAAATTGATATGCATCGTCCGATTGGAATGCATATTTTATAACTAAAAACTGATTTCCAGGCTGTAGCTTCAGTAGGGACTATTTATTTTCACTGACATTTTTTCGACAATAAGCATTTGATTTTCTTTATTTCAGAGTCGCTTAGATCCAGTTAAGTAACGTAACCCAAGCTTAAGCTTTCATACGTGCATACCTTTGGTATCGTAGCAATTGTTGGGTACTGGGAGCAAATATTGGGGGCTGGGAGTTTTAACCCCATCGATGTCTTGAATGGAACTTTTAACAGGTGTATCCAAAAAAACATGAATGCTATCATTAATGAGCTCTGAAAGTTTCGAAAGAGTAAAAGTATTTTAGTTTCATCTACATCTACTCAATACCCCGTGAGCCGGCGCAAGGGCGTGTGGCGGGGGGTGTTCGGGCACCACCCGTAATTTAGAAGAAAAAAAACCGCATGTAGAAGCGAAAAAATATTTAGTCCACAAACCAAACATGGTAAACATTCATGCAAGAACCCTTTCACCCCACACACATGCAAACACACAAACTACCAACAAACATAAACATGCACCTACATTAAAACCTAATATCTTAGAATTTTCACATTTCTTCCGACTTGCAACTTAAAAGTTTTTAATATTTCTAGAGGGCCTTCGGTTTATTACTTTTATGATTTGTGATTGTTCTGGGAAAGAATGAGTATTTGAATATATCTGTATTGGAATCTATCCCTTCTTTATCTTTGTGGTCTGATCTACCTAAGTAGTGTGGGGTCATTATAATTACTTTAGTGTCATCGCTAAACTCGCTGGTTCTGAAACTTCCTAAAAGTCTAAGTCTCACTTGTTCTCTTCGTACTTCAAGGGACTCCTAGCCTAAATCCCCAAAGAGACCTGTTACACTTGTGTTCTTATCATAACAATTGTGAGCAAATCTGGCCGATTTTCTCTGGACTTCATCTAGTTTGAGTTTGATCTGAGTTTACATGTATGTGTTGGTTTTGAATGCGGTTTTCCTTTTTTCCCTTTATTGGGTGGTGACCTAACACCCCCCATCACACGCCCTTGCGGCGGCTTGCTTTATTTTTGATATACGAGATACTCGTAATGCTTAATGAAGATTGCTTCTTGCAAAATAATTAGTATCAAAACATTTTGTAGTACGGTGTACACATTTTCAATAGCAAAATCAGTATTCATTTGCTTTATAATTTCTTTTAAGTGAGGACATCCTCTGATAGTTATTTTCAATGTTACGGTAATTATTTTCCCATACAATTCAGCCTTAATCCAGATTCGTCCACCCGAATATTTCTTTAAAAATATTTAATAGAGATAGCAATATTTAAAAATATTTCTATCTCTTCTGGGAATATAGCCATGATGCTATTTAAATTTAACATTGTTTTATGAGGGAATCGATAAAAACTGAAGGCCCCAGAAAGAAATTCTCCAATTGCGTAGAGGGAATAGAAAGAAAATTGGCCTATAGGAAGCAGGAAAGAGCGGGAAAGGATTTAGTGAAAAATTTGGAAAAAAGAGTTTCGGTTAGAATCAGGAGGGCAGGGAGGTGCTTATAAAAAGAGGACAAAGAGGAGATAATATAGGAGTGGCAAACATGAGGAATGGGATGTAGGGAGAACCACGACCGGGGAATGTCAAAACCAAGAAGAAATATGCTCCAAACGAGCTAAGACGAAAGGGAGTTATGAGCAGAAAAGTTAGAAAGAAAAGGATTTTGACTCGTAGAGAGAATGCACACAGTAAAACTAGTCCAGACCCTAATATGTTATCGGAAAAACGTGAAGATTTTGATACCATACTACGTCATCAATCCCATTCCGTCACTTGTAAAAAATATCCGTTGTCTTTCTAATTTCATTAATATTGAAAATTGTCAAGTATATCTAAAAAAGGTTCAGGTAGAGTAATCAGAGAACCTCGAGAATATCTCAATGAGTTCTTAAAACAAAAAGGCATCATTCTTAAAAAAACTCAATTATTCTAAAAAAATATCTCATTTTTAACGGAATTTTTTTTCACCGTCAACTGGTACACTTGAATAAGTGAATTTAGCTGCTTGATAATCCATCATACTATTTTGCTATTTCTCCCCTAACTTCCAAGAAGTTAAGCCTCAAGCAGTAGATGTAATTGTTAGAGCAGTAGACCTATTGAATACGTAGCAGAAAAGGTTGCTGCTCGAGTTGCTTGAGAGCAAAGACATTTGTGTGAACAGATATGTCTTAAGTAGATAGACCAGAAGGTGAGGGCAGGAAGGATGAAGGGGCATAGCGCTTCTCAGAAGGTTTTTTCAAACAAAGTCTTTTTGGGTCATAATGATTATGGTATTTCCCACGCAAGGCAAACCTCTCATTAGATTAACCCATTGCAAGTTAAGACAATTTGAGATACTCGTAAAATCATCCTGTGCAATTTGTATTTGTATTGATAGAAATAAAGGTGAGTCTGTTAGAAATTCTGAAGAGAACAGGAATCCATCAATATAGTGGGAAACTCCGTTTGAAAAAAAAACGAATTTACCCATCGGAGAACAAATCTAGCTTTTATAGCTGCATCAAGTCCTACATGCAACCGCTAGTGTGTGTGGCAAAGTGCTAGTAATACAGCATCCAAATTATACTTTATTAAAATGTTAGAATCTAACGGCTAAGTTGTATCATTCAAACGATAAAAAAATATTTTCTGTACAATACAAAAATATTTTCTGCATGTTTCTTTACAATTTTACATGCAAGAAAATATCTGAATTTTCAGTTCTCGAAGCATTTGAGATGGTGGTTACAACAAAATAAGAGTTTGCTAAACTAATTGGACTACAAACTGGAGAAAATAGCATGAATAATAATCTCTACCGAGCTCTAATATATTATCTGCTCTCTAATGGCGATACTGTCTTGCAATTCAACCCAAATATCGGAGTGGTGTAAGGAAGGAGGTTTAGAATTTAATGTAAGAAAATTTAGGCCACTGTGGTTTGGAAATAAAAGAAAATTATAAGTATAAAAATATATAAAATACAAATAAGATGTAAATTATAAAATGGATGTAACCGAATTTTGCATCACAGAACAGATATTTTAGGATGCACTGGCAGCGAAACTTTCATGGGTTACCCATATAAGAAAAATATGTGAATCATTCTTAAAGAAGCCAGGTTTCTATTGTGCCATTGGGCCATTGTGGGTACTAAGTGGGTAATTGAGATTTCTGAGAGAAAACGTTGATTTAAAGTTGTTAAATTGGAATTGGAAGATGTTCAGAGAAAATCTGCCGAAAAAACTGCCACGAAAAGAGAGTACGCGTCACGGGTATATTGGATGAATTAGTCGGAAAGCTCCTTGATTCACGAAGAGAGCAGGCAAGACCTAGACTTTTAAAAAGGTACAGGACACTTAAGTTTTCTTGAGTCACCAAAGGGATTATGCAGGCATGTTTCATGATTGGTGTTCGGTCGCCCCCTTTCCAAGCGGTTTTTGGTGGATCTCGGGGCACCAAGTGCCACGCTCTTGCGGTTGTTTGAGCGGTATCATGTAGATGTTAATAGAATTATTGGTCCAAGATTGCTGTAGTTGGAAATAGTGTTATCTGACGCCCGTTGGATGACATTTTAAGATTGTTCGTTCAGCATTTTACCTCCCGAATCTTATTTTCGTCATCCCTCTTCCCTTGGTACTTCGGGACAATTAATACATTTTCACATAGTTGCTAGAGAACCCTGCTTTGTATTTATATATGCGATGTAATCTGGCATTTAAACTTCACTCCGTTAGTGATTCCCAAACTATTTCTCCCAATAATCTAGATATCCTACTTAACTTATCATAGCATCGTTTTAAAATTCAGCTCATCCCCGCTAAACACAATCTAATTCGGCAATCAAACCGATCTCTTAGGATCATACGAGTATATACTAGCAGCATATTCTATATGGGCCTTAATTAGCGAAAGATAACATCGGTCGTTTACCTTCTCGTCTCGTTTCCCAGTTCCCTTTAAATAAATTATAACTTCTTGAAAGCTTATACGAGCTCTTACACATTAGTATATACTTCCCTTCCGGAGAAGTCGCGAGTAAGGGTAACCACTATTACGAATAAGCAGAATCCGCAGTGGCTATTTTGGTATTTTTCATACAGTAGGCGTCCGAGGGAGAACTGCACAGACTTCTATTCAAATTCCATTTCACAGCTGTTTAAATTTTATTCTCATATGGCAAGTGCAATATAGTGCTATGTTGTATCTCGCTCATCCTGTAATGTGACTCCATCCACTGGTATGCTAATTCATGTGTAAATATAGTATCTTTTACTGTTAGCCACGGTATCCATGTCCTTATTTTAAAGAAAGAATTCGGAAAGAACTATAGCACTTCCTTGTGGAACACATACCCTTTAACTGTATTTCCAATAACACCGTCCATGACCGTTTTTACATGACCCTTTGAAATTGTCCAACCTAGCGTTATTTTTATTTATTTTATAGGCTTCCAACTTGTCATAGTTGGTACTAGTTTCCTATGAGACAGTATATAGCTGTTTTTTTAAACCAATAAAAACCACGTAAACAAGTACATTATTGTCTCTCTAATCAAAAATATCATGAGCAAGAGATATAAACTAGAACTCTCAGGATCCAGTTTTATTTATTAAACTTTTTGATTTTTCGTGAAAAATCTGGCTATCAGGATGTCTATTTGTTAGTAGATACATGTTCTATTACTTTATATGAAATGAAAGTGAAGTGGATAAGCCTGTATTGCTCTGTACCTTTCTCTATCGCCCCCTCCTAAGTATAGGTATTATATTATTTTTACATTTTACGTTATTAAAGAAAGCCATAAAAAAGATGGTGATTCACTGGTTTTCATGAGTTAATTGGATGTAAAATTGAAAATCATTAAAATTATACCAGGTAATCCACGCTACTCTAAAGGAGAAAAATTCAAAATACCCCTAAATTCATGGGTGATAATTACAGGTATCTCCTCGTATACCAGCCGATTAGAAGCATGCATATTCATCATAGCTTAATTAACACAGCTTAAGTGTTCAAAGGAGAACAAAATGTGTCATATGTATATCCAACCTTATACTTAGATCATCGAAATGTAATTATTCTCGCCGTGACGCAATTAAATCGAGCAGCGATGTCTAAGAGCGAAGGGACGGGGAAAAGTGCGGCGGCGCCAGGTGCTCGCTGGTTATCCCTCTCCGGTTTTTCTTTTCCCTCCGGTCAATCCCTCCCACCTCTCCCCAACCCCAACGCTCCTCCGTCTCTTTCCCTCACTCCCTCTCTGCGTTGCCACACTAGTAGTCTCCTATCTTACTTCCACCCGTGCTCCCTACCATCCTTGTATCGAGGAAGCACCTTATAATTCTGGTGGATCATTATTACCCCGCATAGCTCTCAAATTTTTTGAATTTTATGACCTGCCGTAACTAAAGTAAGATAGATTCTTTTTAAGCAGTAAATTATCTGAGTGGGTAGTTTTATACTACGAGTAATACTCGTATAATTAATGACTGAAGTGGTCTTTAATGATTCCATGCAATCGGGATTAGTCAGACGATTAAATGGTAATATAAACCCTTACGCGTCGAACGAAAAACTTGGTGAATACTTAAACGTTCCATTATTTTTTTTCTATCTACATTCAATGATTTTTCAGAGAATCAAAAGCGTGCAACTTTGCGACAGTGTTCAAAATTTGTGTCTATTTCATTTGTAAACCCAAGGATATTTGAAAGAAATTCAGCCACCGGAAATTATGGGTCAAGCATAAAATGCTGTTGAAATAGGTATACTTTACAAATCGGAGACATGATCTACCACGATAGTAGCCCGATTAAGTTCTCTAAAATACAGGCGAAATCTTGTTATTTTTCTTAGTTCAGTACGATTAAAGCTAGCTTGTTCATAGATACAAAAATCTTTGAACGGAAAATTCCGATTATTTAATTCTCCAAGAGCTAGACTTGAGAAATATCCTCCATTATAACTCCTGTGCAATATTATTTTATTATTAATCTTTTGAATAACTTTTTTTATACTCACGCAGTCCAATTTCACTTCCATCACTGTATTATAAGCTCCTTAACTCAGAATAGACCTAAAGTGACCTCGAGTGGTAAGCAAGGATAATGCCCCTGCACCAGCGGGTTCAAAAGGAGATTTAGATATTTATGATAGCAAAATTTCAGACAGAATGTAAAATATTCGTATTTAATTGCACCTATCACAGAGGTGTGAGACAATACCATCTGTTTTATTTTTAATATTCTTATTTTCTTTGTGCACCTAATTTAAAATAAACCTTTTAATAATTTTATTGTGGGTATATCTTATCCGTCCAAAACGTAGTAATTACATAATTAGATCTATAATTTACTCCCTTAAATTTCACTCATGGCTGATAAGTAAGCGTAACTCTAAAAATCAACCATAAATGAATAAAAACACACCTTCCTTATGCACATTAATAGTACTTACTTGAAGCATCCAAAAAAAATTAGGGTGAGAGATAGAGATATGATGTTTATCGCAATTTCCGAGTGACAACCCTAATTAACAGCATTGAATTTTACCCAGGTGATAAAATAACGGCTGGCATAGGCGCGTGAATTGCGAAAAAGACATGGAAGATCTCTCAAGATAAAGTCGCTCTCTGATATAAATATACTAAGTCGTAAAACATTTTCTTCCAGCATTTCGAGCCTACTCTCTCCTTTCGAATTCTCTACATATGCACAATTTCAGTGGGAAACAATTTGGGATTTATCTACATAAGCGGACGCTATTACGAACGCCATCGACGCTCTTCCGTAAAGGGTTTCGGAAAAAAAATTTGCGTGAGTTATTACCGCAGCTCACGCTTCAAAAGTGCAGAATAGAGAAGTGCCTATCTTAAATAAGAATCTTCTCAACACTTTGAGTATTCTAGAGAATGTCGAAGGAAGAAACAAAGGAAATTTTGGAGTCAAAAAATAAAATTAAAACAGGGAGCTCGATACGATCACGTGTTTTGAAGACTGGAGTCCATAGTCACGGCAACACTCACGCACGTCTGAGAGGAACCTTCACTCATACCGAATGTTTATAAACGGATGGAATTAAAAACCCTTTGGTTCCCTCTCTGTCGATCGACCATGGAAAATTGCGCAATTATGCATTGGGTCTAAACGCAGGCAAAGAGCGATCATAAACTGAATTAAAACGATGGCATAATTTTTTAAAATACATATGGAAAGCAATAAATTTTATGACAATAAAATCATCACATAGAGAATATTGTACGATTCTATATGCATACAATTTTAAACTATGTGAACAAGGATCTGGAGTTCAATTCTTTCATTCATTGTCATTTGCCCGCCCGAGTTATTTTCCTTTTGAGTTTCGGATATCTCTCACATGGCACGAATTTTAGTCGATCGATAGCGGTCAGTATTTGCATATTATTTATCGTCGTCGTTGAAAACTAACATTTGAGTTAGCATCCAAATGCTTTGATCATTACCCCAAAGCCCTTCCACAACTTGCTACTATTTGGAATGATTTTTTTCTTATATTATTTACCCTACTTTTTAAATATGGTCGTAGTGCTACCATGGCAATATATATTTATGTTGAGGTACTTACCATAATTTAGGAGGGAGACTATTTCTATTGGATGAAGAATTATGGATTCCAATTTGAGGGTATTTGGCGGTCCCCATCTCGAGCTTTGCGGAATATTTTCTATTTTTATAATCACTAACTGGTTTAGTAGGATATGATTTCCTAGAGGCCTAATTGAGATTGCATCCTTTGACCTTCATGAGGTTATTACACTATTATTTCTTAGTTCACTGTATGAAACATTTTCCTTATTTATTTTCACCGTCAATTCTCAACCCAGCATGCCATGTTTTTCCATCCCATGTACATATATCGTATGCAAGTTGAGTATTCACATAACATCTCGATAAATGAAACATCTTCTAAATTTGCGTTTCAATTGCTTAGCCTTTCAGCCAACATTAAATTTCAATTATTTTTTACGCAATTGAAGGGTGTTAATGAATTTTATTGCTGTAGAAATGTTTTCCTAATATTTATTATGGCTGTATCAGTAAAACTACAGTTTTTTAGGCTTGGAAGAAACCTTTCATGGCCAACTGAATTCAAAAGATAGTTTCTACCATCACCCAATTTTTAAAACTATTGGAAATGTAAATTCAATGTGAATTTAAATATTTATATTTTTATTTATTTAAGCGTATAGTAATGAAATACCGTATTCTAACAATTTGATGTCAATAGTAATGATGCAGAGACTAAAAATAACTTTCCTGTATTCTATCATGAACTCAACAAGGGAGAAAACAATGAAGGCATAGTGTGAGTTACATTAGAATTAAACAGACTGACTGTTATGACTTAGCGAAAAAACAATTAACGTTTTTGTATTATTATTCTGCGGAAATGAATTTTTTTCAATATTATCGTCCCAAAACCTTTTTCCAAGAAAATATAATCGTCATGATAAATGTTATTCCTTTTCTTAAATTCCTGGTTGTCATGACAGACAGGCTCATTATTCAATTATCAAGGTGTTGAAAACATCTTGTGTAACATTTCAGAAAATGTATATAAATAATAAATTCACTTATCTAAAGGAGTTGGGAATATCCCACCACGTTTGAAGAAAAATCTGATCGCTACCAGACTGTCCTGGTAAATATTACTTTAAAGAAACATTTGGGTTTTTAAAGTAAATACCTACCCCGAGGAAGTTTTATAACTTTTAACAATGCTTTTACTTCATTAATTGTTCCGCGATTTAAATCATGATTGGAGTGCCCTATGTATAGATGAATACAGGTATAGGTTTGAATCCCTCCTTGTGTTATAAAACTTATACCGACTGTTCACACTTCGCTGGCATAGCCTTGAGAAATAGCAAATTCCCTCGTCGGCTTCCGTCTTGTGAATAACTCATTGAAAATGAATTTCAATATTTCTCTTTATTGCTTGTAGACGGAAAATTAGGTAATGATATACACCAGGAAGTGTGGGTTTCTCTACCTTTCCGAGCCAAGTATTTCAAGCCTTCAGAGGAATATCCGCCATAAACTTCATCCTGTGTTACATTGTACTTTGACTTAAGCTACCTTTTAATAAATGAAAGATTGATACCATCTCAGTAAATTTTATGCTTTCCATCGGCTTGGAACGGAGTTATTTAAAATTTTATTATTAAATTTCAGTCGTTTGACCTTTTATTAGTGTGTAAATTTCATATGCTTGGATAATATTCGAATCAGATTTCAGAACAAGAATGGATGAGAGCATCTATGCTTGGAATTGTATGTTACCGTTAGGAAAAATGGCGAATGTACAAATAATATTAGCTCATCCAAAGTGTGAGGATTTTCTGTGTATTTTATTGTTCTATGGTGATAATTTCAAATTTTTAACGAAATATTTTGCCATATAATAAGGAAAATAGTCTTTGATCAGCCAATCAACACGCCAACAATCCACGAAGCTGAGCGCTTTTATCAATAAGAAGTTGGCAGTACATTTTAAATTATCTGGCGTTCAATAATGTGAAAATTCATATTCATCGTCATATAATATTCAGATTCGGTATCATTTCAATTTAGATTTTACGATTGTTTACGTGTGAAACGTTTTATATATTTTATCCATTTGGGTTGTCCGTTGATAGCGTTTGTAAGTTAATAGGAGTAAAGTTCCCTGTTCCATATGTTTTTGTGGATCGTTCCTCTTTTGCAAGTATCCTGCAGTGCTCCTGAGAAAAATTTTAAATTCAAATATATGAAGGTAAATAATATTCCAAAAATGCAAACTCCACGATTATCGAAGGCTTAGGGTAATCATTAGTTTGAATTGTTTCATGTTCATTCATCCAACGCTTGCGTCGATGTCACGCACATTGAGTATCGTCTCGAGGATATCTTGACACGATCTACGGCTGAAATAGACTTTGTATTACCATAATTACGGCATTTTTATTCGAATTTCATCAGAGTGCGATTTACTTAGCCCAGCTGTTATGAATACAATGATAAAAAGAAAACATGGTTGAAGTACAACATGGTCCCATTATTTCCATTCTTTACGTGCTTTTGTCGTACACTTAACATTTTAATGACATTGAACCGGTGAGGGCAGGCCGGAAACGATGAGTGGGCATGCCCATTGTCGACGCCCTTGGTACGATGTTGAAGGCTTCCGGTGTCCCTGAAAATAAGCGAATCTCACGCCACCCAAGGGCGACGACGATAACTATAAGTAGTTGTTATTAAGAAAACGGTTATACTTTCAGGCGATTAAAATGATGTATTTGTGTGCAATTTATAATTAACGGTATGGTATACTGTGCAGTAGTCTCGCCTGACAGGTGACCTCTGGTTATCGCTTTGACGCCTTCTTTGTTACGAGAATGATCAAATCTACAAGCTAATCTTTCTCTTTCCTCGATATAAAGATAAAGAGTTATAAACGCTTCTTTGCCAAACGATTTAAAATTTAGTTTTTTGAATCGGAAACGCAATAATTGGATTCATTTTTGTATTTCTATTTCGTAGCGTCGGGGTTATTAAACACCCAGCTGAATTAATCTGTGGAAGATAAATATATAAAACCTTAAACTTAAGTTCTTTCACTCAAATGGTCTTGAACCCAGAATTTAAACGCACAAGAGTTATTTGCTTAATCCTCATATAACGTCATGATCCTAACTGCGTTTACATAATTTAACTTTTTCCATGTGATTTCTTTCAACTTCACCTCTAATTCGTACTTAAACGTAGCTTGATGATGAGTTTGTAGTCTGTTTATCGAAATAATTTAATTCAAGTTTTGTTTGTTTTTTTCACTAAAATCAGCTGAAATAACATTTAAAACGATCATTTCAAGTTTTGATATCTTAACCATTGAAAAACTTGCTAATTATAAGTAGTTAAGTATGTATCTAGTTGATTTTAAAATCAAATTCATGTCGGTCTGCCGCATGTTACACTCTGCAAACCGTAATGGCAACCAGGAGCAAAGGTGGATATTTTACCATTGAGATATTCACCGGCTAAGTTATTTCGTGTCAGTGATTCAGGAAACACCTGTGCACTGAATTTACACATAGGAGGAATTTACTAAAAAAAACACCGGAAAACCGCCAGATCCTATGCCAGAGGTTTTCAGTACACCAGTATTCATTATAAATCTAACGGATATAATGTTTTCTTTTAATAAAAGCAAATTGTTAATTTTAGTCTTTTTTCTTGTAATGTTCATTCAATGATGATAATCAAAGTTGTAAGTATAATTTGACTGCACTGTTAATTAGGTTAATTGCGAAGAAACGGGAGGAAATAACAGTAGACTAAGGAAGTTTTTGATAAATATATCATCACCGCGATAATCCCCTAAATTTGGTTTCATAAACGAGAGTATATGTCACCACTTCTTAGTCTTTCGGTGTGTAGAATTCCCACGAATCATTGTTGGGAGGCCAGCCTTTCTCTAGCTGCCTGAGGTTTCCCAGATGACTAAGAGGCACAGAAAATCGCAGAGGCCGGGTTTTAGCTGAGTAGGTATGAAGCTTCTTTCCTTTCACGTTTTCCTCCGTATTATATGATATTCAGTTGACCGAGGCCGAGGCAACGCGGACGAATACTCGAGAGTAGAATAGAAGCATGTAACGAAACGCCACGGTAATCTGATAATAGCATTTATTTTGGGTTATAGTACTTTTGATTATGAATTAAAAGCATCGAAGCCAGTTAAGGTGTTTTAATAAATATCTATAGAAAATTACAGTTATTCTTCATGTCATCATGAACAAGTTCCACCAAGTCACAGCGCCTACAATTGATTTTATCTTTCCAAGGAGTCAAACTTTTACCCTTGGGTGATTCTGATACCTTTTCGTCAGACACTCAGCCAAATAGGCTAATGTATCTTTTCGCAAATAGCATATGTGGATAACCACCAAATAAAGAGCTCAGCATGAAAATGTTTCACCTATTTACTCCAGATACCATATAAGTTATGCTAAAGATTGAAGGTTCTGTTTGAATGTTACCTATACGTTGTCGGTTGGTAGATATGAATATATTAAGACACCTCTCTTGAAATATCTCTCTTTGGCTAAAAAACGTCGCTGTTTTGTTTGTATATTGTCTTAGTTGCATATAAAATCTATTTATAATGGAAGACATCCACAAAATAAAAACATATTGCTTCCGACAATATCTATTGCAAAATTAACAAATGCAACTACGAGCATAGTATGCCGCGTACATATCTTTATCACTCAATCTTTTTCCAGGATAGTTACCCATAAACTCCACAAATTAGGTCATTATTATGTGAAATAAACAAGTGGTCCAATCTTGTTTTTGTGCCTCTTTGGTGCTACATACTTTTTGAAACCCGAAAATAATCGTGCATGGTTTTTGTGTTCTGAGTAGTATTCGATATTATTTTGATTTTGAGCATTGAACTTTTTTATTTTCAACGTAAAAATAATGAAATGATGTATTGAATTTGATTAACATTAGAATGGGCAAAAGGACGAAGATAAAACACCTTCGTTCAAAGAAACATCTTTCACTTACTAATTTGATGCACACAAAATTTATAAATATTTGAATCAAGTATTGATGGGAAAATGATGCATCCAGCTTTATTTTATATTTAGTAGAACGATTGTCCTAATATTGAAACTATTATTGAAATCACCATAATTTAGCAATTACTATAATCACAGTTCTTATTTTTGAGTGAATTTTTATACTTTTGCGATTATTTTAAACAAGTTTCTTTGGCCTTTTAATATTAAAGTGATCTATGAAAACTCTCACGGGGCAAATTCTGTCTAAGTTGTTATCATTTTAATAATGCTATAACAGGATTAGTTATTAATTTCGATTTAAGTAAAACAAATTCTCATCCAGTACCCGTTAGCTTGTTTCATCACGTTGTAAAATTTTATCTTTAACAAATGGATTGGAGTATATTGTATTGACATGGATGCCTGAAATTCTATTTTTTCAAATCTTCGGTGAGCCCAAGAATGACTAAAGTGACGCCAAGACTATAAATAACTGCAGTCTAACATATTTTGTTCTTTCATTTCATACGCACTGTCTTCTCACTACTGCAGAGGAAGTCGGGTGGCGAGAGACTCCTTTGGGTTTGAGATCACCAGATCGGATAGCGTTTTTCACTTGTTCGGCTGGGGTCGTTGAGTGCGATGGCGTGCCACACGAGGCCCCTGCCATCACACGTCCGATCGTAAACTTAAGATTGCCCAATGGAGATATCGGAATGCTCGCCTTTTGCAGTTAGATTATTGAATAATTCCACCTTCCCCGGTTTTTCTTTTACTTTTGTCACTCCTGTTCTTCAGCCCGAGTACACTTTCTCCTTTCTCTTCCAGGATCTTCTTCCAGGGGTGATTTCCTCCCTATTCGGCTTCCACGCATAATTGGATCGACGGATGACCAAATATGGGACCCGATGAGTTACTATCCTCCGTAGGGCCTTCGCCATTTGTTGCCTTATTATCAGGGTAAGATGGCGAGCCGGAGTTGGCGAATTGGAGCTACGGAGGGTGTTATCGTGCGTGGGGATCAGATGTGGCCTGCAAGGAGGAGGAGAGTGGTAAGAATGAGGCGGCTGGAAGAGACCTCCCTTTCTCTTACTATGCAGGAGAGGGGGCGCAAAGTGATGTCCCTTAGTTTGAAAGGATGGGATCGCATTTACATGAATGAGTGCGTATAAAGTCGAATGGAACGTTATTCTCTTTCATTTGCTCCTAAAGCGCTCAGCTCCTTTGTTTTCTCTGGGAAAGTCCAGGTTGGACGCTTCACCATTTATTTTTAGCGGACCTTTTAATGAAAATTTAAGGATAGGTAAATGAGTTAAATGAATTGAATCATTGAAATTTATAAAATATTTTCCCGCCAAATTATCTGTATGCTTCTTTTAGATGATTATAACAAGGTAAAATTGTGTTTGACTAAGCATTTATTTCTTCAAGTGCGAAATCTGGTGGTATAATGAAAATATTTTTGTGGAAAGTGAACGTAATATTTTATCTGATTATATAATGGAGGAGTTCCACGAAGTATGACCAGACACATTTACTGTCGTTCAGATTTTAATTCCATGATATAAAATACATTGATTTAAAAATGTCCAGTTCCAGCTTAAAATGTAATACAGTATCAAGGAATTCACATATTCTTCCCAGAAAATTAGCAACAGAGTATCTTCCATCCTATCTCCGAAATAATGGCCATGGTTTCTTGTACTCTATGATTAATCACTCTTATATGAATAAGTTGGAGTAATTTTAAGATATTTTACCAGCATTTGTTTTCAATTGAAGTTTCTTATCATTGTCTGGTCCCGAAACTACGTGTATAAATGGTTACATTTTTTTTAGCAAATAGTATTTTCAACTCCATTGTAGATCATAGTAAATATGAGAAAATGTGATAAAATCAAAAAGCTTCTTTCCCTCCACCGAATTTATGTCTGCATTATTTTTGAGAATTTCCAAAAGATTTCCAATGACAAACCATTAAAAGCCCGTCGAGTACCCTCCGTCTCCCATTCATTCCTCGTAAAAATACCGCGCATTGCACGTTAGCCGCTCCTTTAACCGAATAAATAGGCAGTTTGGGGTCGCAAAACGCATACACCGTCCTGCATCACTGTCGGGACGGCGAATCTCAGGGGTGGGGTGGGAAAAAAAAGGAAGGACGGAGGAGAAACAGTCTCACAAATACTCCCCGCACCACATACAGCCGACCGAATCCCCGCCTGCAGGCCGCCCCCGAGGGAGGCGCCGCTTGACCGCAGCAGCTGGTGCGCCAAGAGATGGACCTCCTCCTCCCACATTCAGCCCTCCCCCCCGCCACGCAGCCAACCTCTCCCATTCCCTCCCACACCTATACCCGCCCCTCCCGCCTGCTTCCTGCCCAGGCCTCAGCCGCAAAAAGGGAAGGGTGGGCAGCAGCAGGCTGGCCGTGGAGTCCGGACGGTGCGTCTCTTCCTCACCTCCCCCCACACCAACTCTTATCCCCCCCCTTCTCCAATCTGCACTCACACACACTACCACTTCTCGCATGTGTGTGTGTACACACACACACATATATATATAATATATATATATAATTTATATATATTTATACATATATGTATAAATATATATGTATTTCTGTATATATATATATATATATATATATATATATATATATATATATATATGTCGCCGCGCCGGCCACAGTCTACTCCCAAGGGTCCTCCCTCCCTTTTACTGGAGAGACCCCCAATCTCCCTTCTCCCCTCTTTGGACCCCCTCGTCTCAACCTCCTCACAGCATCCTCAACCTTTGTCCACAACTCTTCCCCATCCTCCCCCGCAACACCCCCCACCATTCCAATACTCTCCCTCCTCGCAGTCCGAATCCTCTCCACCTTCCTCGGCTGCGGTTCCCGACTGCGGCAGCACCATCCCCTCCCGACCCCCGCGACCACTTTCCCTGGATAAAGATCTTCATTCTATTTCATCCCCTCCCTCTCCCACCAATGGCCCCGCCACCTCTTTCCCCACCCCCTTCGCCTCGGTTCATTCCGAGTGTTTTGCATATATTGTCTGGAACGAGAGAAAGAGAAATTCGAGGGGTGAGGGAAGGAAGGGGTGCGCGCTCACTCCTCCACCGTCGAGCCCTCTTTTAAATATAGCGATGAATGCCCAATGGTTTTCGGGATGTGCAGGTGGAGAGAGAGAGACTGGGATATAAAAGGCACACCATTTGCATCACCGCGTTCTTATTCGCTCCCCATTCCAACTGCCCACTCCTTTCCCTCATTTGAATTTAGTTTAGGACGATGCTCCCTTTGTTTGCTCATTTCGAATAAAGCAATTCGAAGCGATAGGCGGTAGTGTTTTACTCGTAATCGCGTGTTAAGAATGAGTCTCGCGGAGCCCGAGGATAAGTGCGTGTGATATTATCACTTTTCTTTCGTTCTCGAGACTTTTCGAACGGCTGCGGTGTAGCAGTGCTGTCCATAGTACGGCTGTTGAGCATGAGGCCTTGGAACTAAGCAAGTGGCGGAGCCGGAGGCAGTTACAAGCGTGACTGTTTTTTTCTCCTTGCAGGTTGAAATCTCTAAGACAGAAAATACCGCCAAGGGCATCTTAAGTTTGAGAGATTGATATCTCTATCGGTCTTCTTTGGTTATCGCAATGGCGCATTATCTCTAACTCGAGGGCGAATTAAATGAACCCAGTCAGGTCGTCGGTATCAAAGGAATGCTTAGAAAACAGAGTGGAGTTATAATAATTAGACCGCATTTATCTCCCCATTGCGTGATAAAACAAATCACACTTCCACATCACATGCTATTAAATGTTTGTCGGCGTAGTTGCAAGTGCAAGGGTTTTAATTACATTTTGGTAGTCGACCTTTATAAGCAATTCTATTTGAAAATATTAATCTTTATCATCTTTTTATCTTAAAATTTCCTAATTAAAATTTGAATTTTAATGAAAACTGTCCATTTTAAGGTTCAGAACGGATTTTTAAAAATTAAATAAATATTTTTTGAGGAGGAGTCTCCTAATATTTGGCCGGCATGTGGAAAGATATTATTGGTCAATTAGTAAGTATTTTTAATTATGCAAAAGCTTCGTGAAGTAGATAAGGGAAATTCATCGAGTTTGCAGGTGTCCAAAAGTAGGCAAACAGTTATTTATATCCATCTACGTAACACCCCGAAAGGCATCGCAAGAGTGTTTGGCTGAGGATGATAGGGCACCGGGCATGAATATGTCCTTAAAAAATATAAGTAGATATTTACACATGTATGCATAACTCATACATTTACATATATATTTGCATTTCATAGATATTATCCTTGTAAATATGAAACTTGTGGGATTTAAAATGTAAATCCGAAAACCTAGAATTAATCAAATGTAATTCTATGGTGACTGACTGAAATTAAAAACTTAGGAACAGTAAAACGTTGTTCACCAACACTTGACACAGATTTGAAGCTGAAAATAATTCACGAATTCTTCATTAATAGGAAATTATTGCTGGAGCTCTATGAAAATAACCCAGAGAAATATTAGACGCGGCATAAGAAAAACCAAAGGACCCCTGTTATTTTTTATATACATTAACTAAAGAAATACCCCAGCAAACAGTAGTGAAAAAATGCCCTAATGGCAACTATTTGTCAAAACTAAGATATGGTATTAATGTTTGATTAGGTACTTGATGTCATACTCCTATCCAGAAAAGATCATCGATGGGTTGAGTTAGTAGAGACAGATGTAACTTCAAAAGTGCCATAGGAAAGTGTTCATTGGGCCGCTTTTTCTTGATATTCTTGATACATTAATGAATTAATTTTTCTTAGGGCAGTAACTTTAAAGTATGTGCATACTACGCAGTTAAATACACTGAAAGATAAGGATCCTAGAATTTTGCGATTTCCACTATAGCGATTTTGGTCAGATATCGGAGTGGTATAATGAATGGAGTGTAGAACCAATCATGAAAAATGTAAGCTAATGAAACTTTGGAATTAAAAAAGAGGAGCAATACTTTAATGTTGAAACATTAGAACAGAATTTAGAAACTGTACCACAACATCCCATCTTAGTGGCGGCTTACAGTGTACCTTTTAGAACGCAGAAAAGTTAAAAAGTTTGAGTGTTGTACTTAAATTAAACCTTTCATTAGGGACAAATATATCTACATCTACATAAATACCCTGCGAGCCACCAAAAAGGTGTGTGGCATGGGGTGTAACACCTGGAGGAAAGGGTAAAGATGAGGGGATTGAGGTTTTTCAAATAGGTGGGTGAAGGTGGGGGGGAAACCTGTAAAAAAATATATATTTTTATAAAACCACGCGCAGTCCCTAACTTTTAGGTTAATACTTATTTTGTCGAACTGACTCCTGGGGGATTTCGACTACAATCATTCTGGTCCCTTATCGTTCTTGAAAAATGACATTTTAAATCTGTCAGTCTTGCAGTTAATCTTTCTAATCTTATATTCGTGATTCCTCCGACCGTAGTACGTTGAGGTTCGTATTATATTCTTGATGTCATCGGAAAAGGACCCATCTTTAAATGATTTTAATAAGTTTATTCTATATTGTAAATGCGGCTGTGTAAGAGAATCCCAACCTAAATTTTCTTGCAAAATAGTTACTCTGCTGCGTTGATCATAAAAATGCTTGACAAATCTAGCCCCCCTCCGCTGAACTTGATCTAATTCCGAAATCAAATTTATATTTGAGGATCCCATATACTGGCAGCATGATGAATATGATCAAACAATCTCAATGAAACTAGATTTAATTGTACAGGTTGTAGGAAAATGCATTGAAAAAAACAAATAGAGATGCAATATGGTTTAAAAAGGTCACATTTGGACTAAGCATAAAGTATTTCATCTACTACAATGCAACAATTTCAGAGAGTAAAAATCATTCGTCTTGACCGGGATTCGAACCCGAATCCCTCGATATCCGGCCGAGTGTTTTAGCGGATGACTCCGTTAAAGTTACTGTTGCGGCATCTCCCGCAGTTTCTTTGAAATTTATTTCATCTACATTTACAGCGTATCCTACAAGCCACCGCAAGGGTGCTAGGCAAGGGAGTATTCACAACTAACATGCAGCATCATATTAAAGTGTTGCTAAAGAATTATATGATAGCATTCTTTCAACTAGTAGAATATTAGTAGTTTAACAGCAGCTATATGCATTACAGTATCAAATTGGGAGACATTTCTGTACACATAACGCATGAGCTGGAAGTAATAATAGCAATAAAATAACGTGTAGATAAAATGCTAACCCTGCTCAGAATAAATATTTTTCCAGCACGGTTTTTTTCGGTTTTTCTGGTCCCGTATTGTTCTCGGTAGAAATGGTACTTCAAATTATTTTACTATTGAACTCTAAAATTCTTTTTCTGATACGAATAGACTAGCAATGCCATTGGACACCATTGCTAAAGAGACCTGTTTCCAAATTATGTAAGAGATTTAATCTGCAATTTAACCTTAACTGTGAGTGATTCCCAGCCTAATTTCTCTTGTAATCTAGATGCACTATTAAACTTATGATAAGGTTTTACAACATCTAGCTTCTCTTCGCTGTACACTTCGCTGACAATAGCTGGCTTCGCAATAGCTGACTTCATGTGATCTCATATATACTAGCAGCTTCTTTGAAATGTCTAGCATGCAAAAGTCAACACCATTCTTTGAACCTCTCGTTCCCTGATACTCTTCTAATAAATCCTAATTTCTTGCTATATTGGTCATATATTCCCTCTGTGTGTTTTCTCCAAGCAAAGTGTTGAGTAAGAGAACACTTTTTCCTTATTTTTGATGGAGTAGACGCTGCGTATGCGCAAAGGAATTATGTTTCTATCCCAAAAATTCATCATCACACGATGGAAAGTCTCCTAATTCCCTCGTCTTTATTTGAGTAGGGAAAAAGAATTCATAATATTTGTCTGTACAGAATTACATTTTTCTTAACTTCTCCTGATTGTCTCGCTCATCAGTGTAGTTCCGAGTTAAAATTTCTCTCAATGTGTCAACGTTAAATTCAAATAATAACTCTCGGGTCATTCCCTTCCTCTTTAATCATTTATTTTTCTCGGTATATTGGTCAATGTTGGTTAGAATTTACATTTACAAGCACCATCAGTTAAGAGAATGCCTTTTATTCAACAAATTCTTTCACAACGTCTTCACTACGTGCTCGAAAAACACCTATTTGCGATATTATTCGTAATAACATCAACCCGTCCTTGTACTTGGAATAACGTCTCGGCATAGAACTCCTGCTGAAACCCTTTAAATCATCCAGGTCTGATATAACATTCTTGCATGCATGTAAATTAACTGGTATCCGAAAAATGATCTTATCTGGACATATCATTATTTAGTTATCTTAAAAAGATTGTTTTTTTGTCCGGAAACGGAGGAAGACAAGGCCTACGCCGGCGCCGTCACATGAAACCCTTGCCCTACCGAGGGAATGGCATCATAAAAGAATGCAGAAGAAGAACACCACAGTGAGAGTAGGACTTAAAACGTTTGAACTATGCTGAGGACAGGACATTTGGAAAGCTTCAAACGGAAATATGAACTTATTAAACCTATGCAGTAAGAGATGGATTATTAGAGCGATAGTTACAGAGTAATACATGTATATAGCGGAGATAATTAGAGGAATCGTTAGGTAGCTTTAGTAATGAATAGGAAACTGGGTAGAGGGCAATGGACGTGAAACTCATGAATGACAAAATATCAATAGCAGAAATAAGAATATACTCTGTCATTCTGGTGCTAATCCATTCTGACATATAGTCATAGGGGGAGGAAGTAGATAATGTTTAAGATCAATTAGAAGAAATATTTATGAATTTACCTGGAAGAAATCAATCTATAGTAACGAGGGTCTGCAATACAGTGATAGGACAAGGGAGAGACGGGAGTATTGTAGCAGAGTTACGATTTTGATGTCTCTTCGACGATGATGTTGAAAATAATTTATTATCCACGTTTTACTACGCAAGAAGAGGCCATGAAAATGATAATTGAGAGAAAAGTGCAGGACTGGCAAATTTACTCGTATAATGTAATTTTATGTGTATATATGTATGTATGTGTACATATGTGTGTGTATATATATATCGTATAAGACGAACACAGGAGAGGTGGGGAAGGCAGAATCGAGCACATCACAAGTGCCAAAAATATTTCTTTGACCGAGACTTAAACACCGGATCTTTCGACTTCCGGAGCCGATGCTCTAACCACTTGAGCTATCGAAGAAACGTAATTTAAACTGAAATCTGGAGTGGGGGGGTTATCCATATGCCCCGATTCTTTGGCCAGAAGATGGTGTTAGGGAACACCGGCCATCTGCAGCAGGTTTGCATTGATTAATTACAGCATTGCAAAATTGTAGTAATAGTAATCGGATGACAATTAATCATCGAAAACTAAGGTCATGAGATTCTCTAGAAGCAAGGCAAGGAGGCTAAGGTAAACATTAAGATTAGAGGACGAAGAACTTTCAATACCGAGCGACTGGAAGCGAGCTCACATAGCCCCCTCCACAAAGGCGGCGATAGAGAAGACCCAGTATTTACAAACCGAGTTTTTTTAAATCGATGTCCTGCAAAATCTTAGAATATATGACTCATAGAGAAATAATGGCCTTCCTCGACGATACTTCCTGAGATCCTGCGTCAATAGTTGCGGCGCCTAACTAGTAGACAATTTTCTCATATTCAATTCCACTGTTAAAATGCGATATGCCTGTTCACCTGAAATCCGTACAGCTTCATTGATTTCTGGCACTTTCAATCGGTTTACCTTCAAAACCATTTTATGCTGTTTTACAAACATTTCTGGAATTTTGGCACATTTTGGCCGACCGCCATGCGGATCATCATCTAAACTGTCCCGATCAAACTTAAACTCGTTTGTTCACTTGGCAACAGTTGAATACGGACGGACCCCTCGCCACACACCCCCGCGGCGGCTTGCCGGGTATCATGTGGATGCAGATGAAGGAATAGAGTCCTCCAGAGTGTTCTGAAAGCCAGATGAATTTCCTTTGATTTCATACCTTCCTTGGTGATGTATTTAATCACTGCTCTAATCTCAATTTTTTCCATCTTCACAAATCACTACACTGGAACAGCATGGGAGAGACGTCCGCACCACAGGTCTCTTCCCAGAGCACTGACGACCTACGTGTTTACTCATAAAGGATTACCTATTACTACGCGGGATACCCGTTACACCATCTCGGACATTTGGTTGTGATTCGGAGAACCTCAAATTACTCTCGTGTAACAAAAAATCGTAACAATCTATGTTTTATTTTTACTTGACTTCAAAGCGTCGTTCTTAATAAAATAACTCATAAACAAATAACCATTATCAGTCGTGAAAAGTGCGCCAGTTATTCTTGGATTTGGAAATCGTTTTTTTTGCAGTTTTTCGTTGATGGAGGTGTGGTTCTCTGGATTGACTGCGTGTGGAGCGTTTTTGAACTCAACATTTCTCTTCGCGTTGCAGGGAGCGTCCTCAAGTGCGAAGGCGTCTTCCCTCTGGCAGACAACCGCTGCAAAGCGAGAGGTAACATTGAACCCAAAAACGCCCCACACGAAGCCAATCTCGAGGACCTGTACAATCACTGAATTCCTTGAAAATGCTAATGATGTAGAAAATAAGTAAAATATTACGATGGAATATATTTCCTAGCAAATGAATCTGAAATTGCATGCAAAATTAAATTATCATTTGACCAAGTGGAGTAGTTAGTCCAAGAATATAAGTGGAAGGTAACATATTCTATAATGATTGAAAGAAAAGAAAAATGCAATGTTCCTTTTTTATGCCAATCATATTGTATAAAGGGTAAAGCACTTAGTAGAGGTATTGTTAAAACAACAGCCAGTGAGTGGAAAAGGTATTATATTCGCATTAACATATACCTGTATTTCTAACGCTTGGGAAACAAGAGCGTTGTTTTTTAGTGTTGCTTTTTGTTAGTTTATTTTGAACAGGTAGAACAGTTTAGGTATCTCGGAAGTGTTTTGGACCAATACGTTCAAAGTAGTAGGGATGTAAGGAGAAGAATTGCGTTAGGTAAGGAGGCTTTCTCAAGGAGGAGGGAGCTGATGACGGGGACGTTGAGTAGGGATGTTAAGACAAGACTCGTAAAAACTCTGATATGGAGCGTTGACCATGTACGGTGCGGATACGTGGTCAATGAAGAAGGAGGATAGACGTAGATTGGAGGCTTTTGAAATGTGGGTGTGGAGAAGAATGGAGAAGGTGAAATGGACCGAAAGGAAAACAAATGAGGAAGTACTGCAGATGGTGGGTGAGGAGAGGGGTTTGTTGAGAGAAATCCTATGGAGGCAGGAAAAATGGATGAAAGGCGTATTGAGCGGTAGTGGAATGTTGAAGAAGGTAATAGAGGGGAGAATGTTGGGCAAGCGAGGAAAGGGCAGGAACAGGATAGGGATGTTGGACGGGACGAAGGAAGGAAAGAAGTACACAGAGATGAAGAGGGACCTGATATAGATTAGTTTGATAGGTGGGGAGTCACAAAATGTTTATTCGATAGTTTTGTCCATCAAAAAACCTACCTTAACCGGTAGATTACCTAATAATAAATCAAATTTCTAATTTGTTTGTCAATGTTTTTCGAATTCCGCTTTAATAACTCAATGTTATATTAAATCAATAAGTCTTTGGAAAGAAATAAAAGTGCTGACTCATATGTACATTAAATTGTGATTAATCTGCCACATTCAGATGATACTGTTTTCTTTATATAAGGTTTTAAAAACATCATTAAATATTAATGCCTTTTTACGGAAAATTCTGCATCATCCCTTCTCAATCCCAAAAGAATAACTTCGAATCCATAGAGACACACCTTTTCACCCCCGAGTAACAGCTGAAAGTAGAGCTCACGACCTTACGGCTGTGGGATTCCCACCACATTTGACTCTTCCGTCTCTTTTTTATCGTGTACCACACTTAGTTTTTTTGAGTTGGGATTTGTGTGCGAGATTTTTTCAGATATTTAACGTTGAACATTCATGCTTTCCTCTGCGTTAAATAATATTTAATATTGATTTATTTTGTTCTTATGCTTATGGAGAGTATGCAACTGAACACTGTACGAGATTTATGTAATTAGAACTCAGAAAACCTCAAAGGAGAACTATTTAACAAATGAATCTTAAATAAAAACTATTAAATAATTTTAGGGGAAAAAATACAAAAAGAAATACAACATCTTGACAAGTACACCTTTTATGTTATTTTGCTGAATAAAAAGTCTTTGAATGATATTTTTAGAATGCTATTCTTAAAACAGAGTCATACGTGTATTGAGTTTTGAATAATAGTTTGTAGGAATTAAAACTTGCACAAATTTCTACAAATACGCTATAATGATCTTCTTTAAGCTTACTTCAATCGGTAAAAGAATTATTATAGTTCTCAAAATGGAATTTTTCATGCTATGCAATAACGTAACATCTTGGCAAAAATGCTGAACGGTTTCGTTCAAAATCATTGCAAATCCTTGCCAAAATGCGGTGAAAATAGATGCAAACGTCTCTCAGATTAGTATTTAAACGTTCATCTCCATAAGTCGGAAATTCTCTTCAAGAGAAGGATATGGTTGGAGGAGGTGGGGAATATTCTTAGCGCGCGCCACTCATCTCCATTGTTTCTCCTTCCGGAACGCCCATCATCTGGGAGAAGAAAAGGAGGAAAAAACAAATACCACTCATTACCCTCGTCATGTCCACGCTCCGCGCACGTGCTTTGTCTCTCCCTTCGATCCCACCCCAACTAAAATCACGCCCTCTTTTAGCGTCTCCTCCAAAGCACGTATCACGTAACACGCGAGTGGATCGCGCGCTCAAAAACGTGACCCTTGGCTCATATTCTTTTCCATGACTCGCGCTTTCGCGGGTTAAGAAAACAAAAGACGCAGCCAAGGAAATCTGCGAACACAATGAAATCGTCCCTCTAGAATCCCTAAAATTGGTGGGTCGATGACTTTCAAGTAAACGCACGATTATTTTTATAGCGAGCCCAATGGTTACGAATGAGTTGCCAGGATCAGTGGAATATTTTAGCCCGATTTCGGTGTTATCTCAGGTATTGTCGTGTTTATTTATTTATTGGAAATATATTCTTCAATAAGGACAGAAGTCTCTGTACTTTTCCGCTTGGCAAATTATCTATAAATACTCATCGTGCGGATGATGCCACATGAGTCAAGTGAAATTCCTGCAAAACCTGAGAAACAAATAAGTATATTTTTCTTAATTTTCTGAAAGGAATTTTGTCGAATCAATGGTATTGATGAAATTTATGATTGATATTTTCTGGATGCGGTCTCATTCATTACCATTCAATCATTCAGTTTAATACTAATAGTTACTCGTCATTTCATCGCTTTAGCTATTTATTATTTACATGTGGTTTAATAATCTTTTTTTATTATTTGGAGTCCACTTACGTTTCTTTTTTATTTTGGCTCGTATTTTATTTGTGAACGAACTTAAATTTTTACTGCGAGCATAATGTTTAAAGTTTTCTATTGATCATAATAATAACGGCTGAATAAATTGAGTGCTCTATTTTAAAGTATGATATGTTTCATGTTTCTTTGTTGATCAATTTATTCACGATGTTTCCGCTTATCTGAGATTCAGGTCATTTACAATCGACTGTTTCAAATAAATTATTTTTCATGGTACGATGCATTTCATAGCTTTACGCCATGATCGGGTAATTATACCAGATGCGTTAAAAATATATTTTTTATAAAATAATACAATATTGTTGTGCATTCATAAAATGGTTGTTGAAAACATACTTGAAGTGCGACGTGAATTAGTGTTGTTATATTTCTTGATGACTAATTTTATATGATTAACAGGTTTCTATATTAGAGAAAGAGGAAGGGATGCTTGTCTGTTGACAAAATGAATATAATAATCATGTATTCTCTCTTAATGAATCTTTCCAGGAGAAAATAGTTGTTCTCTCAGAGCAAAAAGGGTCAGAGCTTCATTTCAATTATATTGAAGCTTTCATTCAAGCTTTTCATTTCAATTATACTGCCCACTCTTTACACATTAATTCGGATCAAAAATGGAATTAGCATTAAGTTTTGTTTCTGCCTGGTGTTTTTGTTTATTTTTGACTGGAAGGTAATTTAACATCTTAAACTTGTGTTTATATTTCACTTAAGAATGTATCGTAAAACCATGCTAGGAGCACACGTTTTCGATCGTTTAAATGAGTTTTCTGGATATAACTTCGGTGGCACCAATAAAACTTCTTTATTCATAAAATCCACACTGATACGACCTCTTTAATCGACCTAAAGGAATGATATTCCTGCCCTCCGAAGGAAAAGTGAGATGTGTGGAGCGATAACATGGGTAAGGATACAGCAAGGTTTTCATTTCCAGAGGTATTCCACCCAATGTTTGTGTAAGATATCACACCATTCCAAACACAATGCATGAGCCCCTTTACGCAGGTATGAGAGGTATGAAAACTCTCAGAAATAAATGTAAATTTCCACTTATATATAGGTCATAAATCATTTCCGTGTACATACACCCTGCCGCGAATCGTCACTTGCCCTTCAGAATCCTGTCCTCACCCCACCCGCGGACAAATGCCCCCGCAGTGATAACACGGCCAAACCCACAAAAAATTCTTCCTGTCCGAATATTTATACTCGGATAAATAAATCTCAAACCCTCTTTCTCTCTCTCTCTCCCTCTCTCATGCTCTCCATCTTAACTCGTAAAAACTGACGTGGTCTCTCCCCCTTGGAGCTGAGCCCACGCCTCATTTAAACCCCCGTTGTGTGAATAAAAAAAAATGTTAGCATCTTTGAGAAAGTCGGATTATTGCCCCGGAGCTCGCGGAGTCATACTTTTTTCTAATAAGTTCATTGGAAAGGAAGGTGAGGGGGGAAGGGGGCGATCGTCTCTCTTTATTTTCGCGTATTTATTTCGAGTGTCTCCTCACGAATCCCGGGGCCGCGGAATCACTTACGTCTGGTCACGACGAGTCGAAAAATTTGCGTAAGAGCCTCCGCGAGATGATTTTGAATGTCCTGTTACTTCCCCCCTCGGTCTACTCTCCCTCCCACCCTTCTCCCTCTCCTCCTCCTCCAGCCCCTCCTCCACTTCTCTTTGCTCCTCCTCTACACCCCACCCCCTCTCCCATTCCGTGGTTTCTCTTATTTATTATTCCGTCGCTGAGTGATTTATTTCTGGATAGGGAGCGTTCCTTACCGCGAGCTGGAATCCGGGACGTAAGGGTATGGCCCCGTAACTCAGGTCCCGGCCTCACCTCCTCTCTCTCCAAGGTCCACCCGCCGCCCCCTTCTATCCCTAATCCTCATCTACATCACTTCAGCCCGCTTTGTCCTGTGTTTTTAATTATTCCCCCCATCCCAAATCCCCCATGCTTCTTAACACGGGACGGTAATCGGGCACTTTTACCTCAAGAAAAATGTGCAGTAGAGACTTTTGAAGATGTTAGACCCTGTGGACGCCTCCAAGCTTCTAATAAGTTTCTTTATTTACTACAGTAATGACCAGTATTTACGCACTTTGGAATAGCTACCTTTTCTATTCTTTTAGACAAGCGTCCATCATCTTTATTCAAAAACGTCGACATTGAGTGATCTCTGTTAATAATGATGTAGTTAGTGATTAGTCTTCTCATTTGCACCATATCAATTCTTAGTTCTCTTAGATTTTTTTTTGTTTTTAGAGTGTGTTTAGCTAATACGATCTGTATGAGGAGACAAGGCTTCCTAAGATTCTTATGTTAAGTCTGTGTCTTCTTGCTAATTCTCGTTTCATATATCCTACCTCTATTTCTTTATCAGGCGCGTATTATGCCTACCAAGTAACAGTTCCTCAAATCGATTTTTATTTCCTGTACCTTGTCATTTTTCCTGCAAGCGTCATGTGAGATTAAATTATCCCCACGTTATCGACGTTAAAGCAACACAACATTTATTCAGTTTTGTGAAATTAAAATCATTCTCACGCGCCAGAGTCAAACTCAAAGCTCTCTATTGATTCAGTAAGTTGAGTTAGTCATTGTATTGATACCTGTACTAACGCACTTGGGGCGATATCGAAGATTTTTCCAAAAAGTAAGGTCTTATCTACCTCTACATATTACCCCGCAAGGGCGTGTAACTGGGGGTTTTAGGTCACCACAAGTAAAAGAGAATAAAGCCACTTGCAAAATCAACACATCCATGAAAAGTTAATCTAGGAGATCCAGGAATATTCAGTATTAGTATACCCAAAGTCCCACAAAAGCACCACACGCATATTCCTTAAAGTTCAAAACTTATATTTAAAACATTTTCCAACCTTGTTAGCCACATTGTATCTCCTACGGCTTTACACTTAAGCAAACTTTCTTTCGCATTCCACTTTCAGTCAACTGGTTAAATAAAGCACAAATGAATACAATTTTCAAGTTGACAGAATGTCTATCTCGATCAACGGATATCGTTCAAAGAAACTTCCTCAGCTAAGTCACTACTATGATGCCCTTCAAAAATTTGTTGTGGTAAGACAAATACAAATCAATGTCTCCTGATCAACGTGCTAAAACTTTTTAAATTGAAATTTTTCTCTGGAACTGAGGTCCCTAAATTTTCATTTTGATAGGAATCTTTTGTAAAAAATTCTGTAAAATTTTATGGTTTACTGAATATGAGGCATTAAACTAAATATAAAATTTTATTTTTTAGCATTCCATTCCCAGCTAGATTATTAATGACTTTTTTATATTTGCGACATTTGCACTAGGATTCTTTATTTCAATCCTAAAAATTGTCATTGTATATTCGAGTACAGTCCACGAAAAGATCAAAGAGATCCCCTTAGTACCTTAAAACGAATAATTTTTCATCTCTTTATTCCTAGCGTATTTCCTCCACCACTTGCAGTCCAGCATTCATTCGTCCTCCCGCCTTGATCTTCCACGAATTGCGGAGCCAAGCACTTCGCAGCCACCTCCACTTCCTTCGGTATTC
Source organism: Hetaerina titia (assembly GCA_037158775.1). Lineage (NCBI taxonomy): Eukaryota > Metazoa > Arthropoda > Insecta > Odonata > Calopterygidae > Hetaerina > Hetaerina titia. The sequence goes on along the minus strand of CM073769.1, from coordinate 40,843,770 downwards.
AAAACATCCCGCCGCTCTATGGCCACAGCCGCGTCTCTTATCCCTCGCTCAGTCATCCTGCTCCCATCCAGATAGATAACCAGACGAGAATACATTCCTTTTCAATGAACTCTTATAATGCCCTGAACAGTGCTCTCTCTCTTACTCTTCCTTACAAACACCTCCTTCCCTTCCTCCCCCAAACTCTCCCGTTCCCTCTCCTCCCCACCCGACCCGTCCGTCTTCTCTCCCGAGCCATTACACCACCCAACGCCACTCACTCACTGGAACTGCACCCGTCTCCTCCTCCATTGCACCTCGCCACCACTCCTAACTCTTGGTCGCATAACATTACTCTCTCCTCCCGGGGAGAGAGCGCCCAGCAGCGGTGGCGGGTGACTCTTCGCTGCCGTCCACCCACCCATTTCAACCCCCGCCTCCACTACAGCTAAGCCCATCCCCACATCTCATTCCCCATCCTCATCCCTCCCTCTTGTTCCAAAGCTCCCCTTCTTTTTACACACCGTTCGCGGCCACCTTCCGCGCCCCATCCCCGTCGCCTCCACCTCTCCCCGGCCTCCTCTCCCACCCGATTTTCCTTCTCCTCTATTCATTGCCTCCGTCCAAGACACACCATTCAGCCCCGTTGAGTGTAACTCTCATGGAAGCCCCAGTGCTACGGGGATGGGTGAATAAAAAGAATTGAGAAAAACTCTCTCTTAAAGGGAGAGAGAGAGAAATAGGAGGACGTGAGTCGGTGGAGAGAGGGATGATAGGAGGAGGAGGTGAGGGCATAGGGTAGATGGGAGGGGGGTAAAAAGGAGGGTTAAAGCGAGACGGGTTGTTTTAACTCCGTATTTGTCTTCCATCTCCCTCTTCTCTCCGCTCCCCCCTGCCTTCACCCCTGCCCCCCTCCTCGTCCGCCGACGGTCCAAACTCCAACGCGGTCCCTCCACCCCCGCCCCGGTCCTCCTCGAGCGCACTCCCCGCTCATTCTCCCGAGGCACATCCCTCCCCTATCCTCCTCCTGATTTGCTTACAATGGCATCCCCCGAAGCGGCGGCGTGCCCGTGCACCCCATCGCGTGTGACTCCGTCTGCGTGTGTTTTTTCGTGCGCATTGGTGTGTGTTCCACTCTCACTCTTCTTTCTCCGCATTCACGCGCGCTACTTTCGGGCCAAGCCTTATTTTTTAGGTTCCTTCCACATTTCTCTCTCCCCCCCCCCACCTCTCCCCCATTTCATCGCTCGCAACGTCCCTTGTCAAATTTCCATCGGCAATCATTCAATGAAATTTCGACGATAATCGCTATTCAACTACGCATATGCAGAGAATGCGTTGAGTTTTGGAGTTTGCATGCAATATCATCGCCAAAGAAAGCACCAGTGTCGGAACTAAATGTAAGTAAACCAGGCGAGACCCCGGGATATTGCGATTTAGTTTTAAATAAATTGAAATAGTAACTCATTATTCAATAAACTTAAAATAATTTGCAACAAACCCAATATACAAGTAGAATTGAATGATCGAAAGCTTCCATTGATTGGACTTAGGCTAGCTAAGTAGGAAGAAAACTTTGCGATAGTAGGTGTTGGGATTATCGTTAGTAAGGCATCAATCAGAACGATGAAACGTTGTGTGCCACATACGTTTTAGAGTGTTAAATTAAAAACTTTGGAATTCTTATGCTTAAAAATTCAAAATCCATTACATCGGAATAATGACAAGTTATGGGTTCGCTAAATTCTGTCTCCAAGAGTCGCTTCGGCAAAAGACATCAAACCTTTTAAATCCATGCCTAAGAGACACGCTTAGTAAATAATAGCACCATCCGTTCTCTAGGCATGACTTGAATTATAGCAGTGACCGTTTCGTTACGTACCACTTGGCCACTGTACTCCAGTGATTGCATATTGATGCACGGCATCAAATTTCAATCAAAGCACTTATACCCAATGAAGGATTCGAGCCCGCAACTATCGGAATGGTTCGTAGACATACTGGGCACCCTTTGACCCAGCCTCACGGACCGTTTGTTCCTTCTACTTTCCGTTTGCTGGCAACTACCCCTGTCCCCCATTTAAATTATCCATGCCCTTATTATAATCTTGAAACATCCAACTGAGGGGATGAAACTTGTAGGTAATTTCCTTGCTTATATTAGATCATTATTAAGAAAACTACTTACATAACAACCGGTAAATTGCTCCGTAGTTATCGCAAACTTCACGTTAATTCCTGTTTCATTAAAATATATATATATATATATGTATATATATGTATGTATATATATATATATATATATATATATATATATATATATATATATATATAGATGATTTCTTCGAAGTAACACGGAAGTGTTGAATAAAAAACTTAGACAGTAACACACAGCACGAGAACACATAAAAAGAACACTCACAATAATATCTTGATAATTGTGAGTGTTCTTTTTATGTGTTCTCGTGCTGTGTGTTACTGTCTAAGTTATATATATATATATATATATATATATATATATATATATATATATATATATATAATGAAGAATTTTTAGTATATTAAAGAATAGTTATTCATTTGAAAATCATTTAAGTCGTAAAAATAGCGGAAACTGAGAGCCAACACTAGAGATGGCTGTATTATATAATTTGTAAAAAAGTAAATTACTTTTAGTGAAATTAGTTCAAAAAGTTCATTCTTTATGTTATATGCCTGGTGTTGAATGCTCCTAGCGATAGCTTATGGGGTACTATGTAGAAAGAGAAGTAGTCCGCTCCTTCTAAGTGCCCCACCGTGAAGGATCCGTCAGATTGGGCGAGGAGGAATTGTAGTGATAAAAGGTCATTTAAGACTTTTTGCCGACGACACTTATCTATGGAGAAATAACGGAAAACAGAGGTCGTCAAATACTACCCATTGGCTTAAACAACATTAAAAAATGTTGGGCAGAATTGGGATTGGCTTTAAATGCTAAAATATATACGGTTATGCACTCCGTAAAAAAAACACGAGGAGACTTTACCAACCTGCACACTCGGTGATGTTCGGATGAATTTTGCAGACCATTTAAGGTACTTGGGTGTAACCATGACGTCCGATCTTGCATGGCGAAAAGATGGTAATCGTTAAACATGTAGTTGAAACTAAAGGAAATGTATTTTTTTCTTCCTGAAGAACCCACATAGAATGTGCGGCGGACATATCTATATAATACCCTGCAAGCCAATGAGAAGGTGTATGGCAGGGGTTTATCCTCACCGGGCATTTACTGCACAGCACGAATATGCATCTGCATAATACCCCGCAAACCGTCGCAAGGGCTTAGGGTGGTAGGTCACCAGCTATTATACATATATTTCTTCTACTTCCTTATGCACCTGGCACTCCGCGGTCCACCAAAGACCGCGTGTAAATGGGGCGCCCGAACACCATTCATGTAACATGCCTACATATATCACGAGTATTACATGGCTAGATGCGTAATATGATATGGTGCGTGACTTTGTCTGGGCCGCTCTGACAATGCATGTATGAGCGTCACATGGAATATATCTCAAAAAACACTGACAACAAATTGGAAAAGGTATTCAACTTTAAGTGCTTAACAGAGCAGTGCCGCCAGATTCGTGAAAAATTGGTGCGAAAGAACGCAAAGCATCACATATTTAATACGAGATCTAGGATGGAAGACCCAAAGCATGGTTAAACCTAATGTAAACATACCAATTGTGTTGTTTAAAAACCGTAAGCATTAAGGTGAAAAATTAAGTTTTTCTCAAGTTTCGGTTACAATATATTTGTACTAAAAATAATTCAAATTATATAGTTAATATTAACTACACGTAAATACCTTATGGTATTTACATCTATATCTACATCTACATAATACCCCGCAAGCCGCCGCAAGGGCGTGTGGCGGGGGGTGTTAGGCCACCACCCAAAAAAAGGAAAAAAGAAAAAGGAAAAAAGAAACACCGCATTCAAAACCAACACACACATGCAAACCCCAATCCACAACAGTGCACACATTCATTGCAACACCCCATCATTCGACGCGCATGCAACCACACATCTACCTATCCTCACTCCAAAAGCATGCAAGTACATACGCTTACCTACAACAAATAATTCCACCCTAGGATGCAGCAAGAAACCTATCACGAACGTGCCAGCTAGTTTATAGCAAGTAGCCAGGCGAAACACCACCACCACAAGAGCGTTCCATACAAAACTCTCTCCCACCCAAGGTGAGGAATCTGGCCCAACGCTGCAGGTGGGAGGAGGGCACACCCGCGGAGAGGGACAAGGGATGGAAGGGTGGAGCATGAAGTTCGTAAAGACGCTCGGGCATGCGGGAAGGGTTCTGACACAACACACAGGAGGCTAGTGAAAGTGCATGCAATTGAGTTCAACTAATTGTTACCTAGACGCGGAGGGTGGCAAGTGGCATTTTTGTTATCTCCGAGTGTAACCCTAGAGTTGTTATCCCGTATTGTCCGTGGGAAGAAGGAGTCCTTGAGTCTGCTAGTCCTGGCATCTATTTCCCGAATTTTGTACACATGATCCAAGCGACCTATATATGTTGGAGAGCGAATAATTTTCGAGACCTCGGTGCTGAAACATGCGGATCTGAATTTATTTAGTAAGTTTAACCTAGCATTGAGTCGTCTTTCTTCCAATGATTCCCATCCCAACTCCATAAGCATTTCAGTGACGCTTTTCGTTTTATCGTAACAGTTTTCCACGAAACGAGCTGCCCGGCGTTGGACCTTCTCAATTTCCCGAATGAGGCCTTTTTCACACGGATCCCATACGCTACATGCATATTCTAAATGGGGCCTTACAAGAGCGTGATAACAACGTTCCTTGACCTTGGAGTCACTTCTACCGACAATGCGTCTAATAAATCCTAATTTTTTATATGCTTGCCCGCAGACTTTACGTATATGGGTCCCCCAAGTTAAGTCTTTAGTGAATGTAACACCTAGGTATTTCACCGAATCAACTACTTCAAGGTCAACTCCAGCTAATTTGTAAACTAATCCCGTGGATCTTTTAAAGAAATTTACCACCGAACATTTATTAAGATTTAAAGGCAATCCCCATTTTGAACACCATTCATTAATGCTATTTAAATCACGTGCTAGAATTAAACGATCCTCATCCCCAGATATCTCCCGATAAATCACTGTGTCATCCGCGAACATCCTTATCTTACTTTTCACTTTGCGGTTCAGATCGTTAACAATTTAAGTTCTATTTCTCTAAGAATGCGAGAGGAGCTGTTGGTTACCAAAGTGAAAAGTACTAAGGTTGGATGAGATAGCAACCACATGCGCGATACATACAATGAAATATGAAAAACGTTCTCCTTCCAAGAGCGATCGGATATAGTTATTCTGATAATTTATTGTTCTGAGGAAAATTGGCATATTTTATTTATCACTTCTGCAATTGATCTCTTCAATTTAATTTCATGATCCCTCCCACATCAGTATGCTATGACTAAAAATACATTTTCAACGTCACTCCTAAATAGATCTGATTTCAATTTATGAAGTAGATTTCATCTGGACCTGTAATTTACCCTTCGCTCCGTGAGTGATTCTCAGCCTAGTTCCTCTAATAATCTTGATACGCTAATCAGTGTATCATAACAACGTTTAAAAATCTAGATTCTCTACGCAGCACGCGATCTGATTAAGCCATCGGCATTTTATTTCCTTCCATTAAAATTAACTGAGAATTTCTGTGGTGGGTAGTGTTAACACTTGTTTAAAACAAAGTTTTCAGCTAAAATGTATACATAAGTGCGCCACCATGAATGTATTTTTAGGAATATCAAGGGATTTATTTCCCTTTTTCTCGCCCTTTAAACACCCTTCCTCTTCATAATCTTTTACCCCTTTCCCCTGGTGCTTGTACCCACTGCTAAACAGCATTTTAGTGGATTACGGGGTATTTGTGTAGATATCTACATCTACGTGCACAATAAACCGCAAGGCGCTGCAAGGGCGGGTGGCGGTAGGTGTTTGGACATCATATGTGAAATAGAATGCAAGTTATAATTACATAACACCCCGAAAGCCGCCGCAAGGGCGTGTGGCGGGGGGTGTTAGGTTACCAAACAGCTATGCCCAATCTCAGTCATGACACCTCTACACAGGTATTAGTTTGACATGCACTCGAAAAAAGTTAATTACTCGAAAGGAGGTACTTACATTTAACAATATTCAATAATAGGATGCGTGTATTCAAATTATGCGAGAGAAGTGTTTAAATAAATGGGACTATTAATTAAAAAGCATGCAAAACACCGACAAGATATATACATTGCCAATGCTAGTTATATTATACGTGATTGATAACATGTCTATTTTGATCTTGATATTTGATGTTTCGAGGAAAACGAGGCATTTTCAATCTATCCGTTCTACTATCTATCTCCCTGATTTTACGTGGGTGATCTGATTTACCATAGAAAGTCGGGGCCTTTAATATGTCTTTAACATCCCCAGATAAGTAGCCTGGCTCCCATTTACGCTGTAAATAAAATCTCTTTTTCACCCAAGGTAAATCAGGGGCTACCAACCTAATTTTTCCATTACTGTCGTGGCATTGCTACCTTGTTCATAACAAATTTTTCTTTTCCAAGCTCCTCTAGACTGCAATCGATCTTGTTAAAAAATTAAGCTTACCTCACGAGGTCCCCATACGCTCGCGGCATACTCTAGGTGGGTGCTATGGAGGTTAAATTACAGAGCTCTTTTACCTTCTCATTACATTTCCCTAGTATTCTATTTATGAATCCTAATATTTTATTTGCTATTCCGCAGGCTTCGTGAATATGTTTTCCATTGGACATATCCTTTGCAATCGTAACACCCAAGCAGTGAACTGATTCTACGTTTGTTATGCTAGTTTTCTGTACGTATAACGTGTTTGGTTGAAACTCTTTCTCCAAAAATTTGTCGAAAAATATTTTCACAAATTTAATTCTAGATTCTATGTCTTGCATCACCTTTGGATCGTATTTAGGCCATTAGATCATGATATCCTTTCTTCATAACTGGATACCTCTCTATCCATCTCTGCATCGTCATCAATTAGACGAATTTCACTGAAAATCTGAGAAATTATGTCGATACTTTATTAAAGAAACAATGGTGGAACGATAATACTTCCTTGTGGGACACCCAATGAGATGCTTAATGTTTCGAATGATACGCCATATCTAACCACCCTTTGCTCGCGGCTATTTAAACATTGATTGGTCCAGTCTAAAACACAATTATCCATGTTCCTAAATTTAGGAAAATGAATAAGTGTGAAGAACTTTGTCAAATGCCATTTTAAACTCTAGAATTTTCTCGTAGAATGGACTTGAACGTTATTTTCGCCCAAGACAAAAATATCATTTACGAAAAGTGCCAATTGGGTCTCGCAAGATCTATCTTAGCAGAAACCAATTTGTTTTTTATTCATAAAGTCTGGGAATCGAGATTCTCCATGATTGACCTTACATTTTTGTGTTCTTAGATTTTACATGAGATAGAAGAGGGGAAACGGGTCGTTAATCACCAGGATCTTCTCTGCCGCCTTTTCAAGTATGGGAATGACCTTGACTAATTTCTAGTCCTTAGTAACTGTACGGTCATTCAGGGATTCCCTATATATTATTGTTTTTAAGCAACTATCTCTGATGCCATTATTTAGTATATGCGAGCAGGGATTTGATCAGGACATGGCCATTTGTTTGGGCTGATGTCTTCAAGGTGGCTGTTAGATTCCGAGAGAGGAGATTACAATTTTAGACTTTGAGTCATGGAAACGATCTTGTAATGACTCGCATTGTTCCTGTAAACGATTATTAAAAAAAAACTATGCAAACTTTGTTAGTAGCCTAGCTTGGAATCTACCGCTAGAATGTGTGACAGGAGATAATTTCACACTAAGCATGATGTATTATTTATTTGTTATATTTATTAGACGCATTGTCGGTAGAAGTGACTCCAAGGTCAAGGAACGTTGTTATCACGCTCTTGTAAGGCCCCATTTAGAATATGCATGTAGCGTATGGGATCCGTGTGAAAAAGGCCTCATTCGGGAAATTGAGAAGGTCCAACGCCGGGCAGCTCGTTTCGTGAAAAACTGTTACGATAAAACGAAAAGCGTCACTGAAATGCTTATGGAGTTGGGATGGGAATCATTGGAAGAAAGACGACTCAATGCTAGGTTAAACTTACTAAATAAATTCGGATCCGCATGTTTCAGCACCGAGGTGTCGAAAATTATTCGCTCTCCAACATATATAGGTCGCTTGGATCATGTGTACAAAATTCGGGAAATAGATGCCAGGACTAGCAGACTCAAGGACTCCTTCTTCCCACGGACAATACGGGATAACAACTCTAGGGTTACACTCGGAGATAACAAAAATGCCACTTGCCACCCTCCGCGTCTAGGTAACAATTAGTTGAACTCAATTGCATGCACTTTCACTAGCCTCCTGTGTGTTGTGTCAGAACCCTTCCCGCATGCCCGACCGTCTTTACGAACTTCATGCTCCACCCTTCCATCCCTTGTCCCTCTCCGCGGGTGTGCCCTCCTCCCACCTGCAGCGTTGGGCCAGATTCCTCACCTTGGGTGGGAGAGAGTTTTGTATGGAACGCTCTTGTGGTGGTGGTGTTTCGCCTGGCTACTTGCTATAAACTAGCTGGCACGTTCGTGATAGGTTTCTTGCTGCATCCTAGGGTGGAATTATTTGTTGTAGGTAAGCGTATGTACTTGCATGCTTTTGGAGTGAGGATAGGTAGATGTGTGGTTGCATGCGCGTCGAATGATGGGGTGTTGCAATGAATGTGTTGGTTTTGAATGCGGTGTTTCTTTTTTCCTTTTTCTTTTTTCCTTTTTTTGGGTGGTGGCCTAACACCCCCCGCCACACGCCCTTGCGGCGGCTTGCGGGGTATTATGTAGATGTAGATGATGTGAATAGAGGCAGGGCTCAATTGTTAAACACTCTATTCACTTGAAGAAGAGTTCCTCTTCAAATCCAGGCGATATCTCTCGACATACCCACCTTCACTCCATTTAATGAATCTGGTCGTTTGAAACCTTATGCAGCACAGGAAAAGGATTGTTCCCGGTATTTATGTAATGTTAACGTGTCCTATGACTTAGAACATTTACATTCTACAAAATACCCCGCAAGCCGCCGCAATAGCCTGTGGTGGGGGATGTAAGGTCACCTAGAATAAAAAAACATGCAAAATCAAATCAAGTTACCTCTACACAAATATCAGTCTGTTCATGCACTTGACAAACCTTATTCATACGAATGAAAGTACTTGCATACAAAAATATGCAAACAGGATATGCACATTCAAATCATGCTGTAGAAATGTTAAAAATATGGGCTTATCAAATAAAATGGATAACGTGCAGGAAGAAAGATATCGATAAATAAAAACACTACCAATTATAATTATTTCCTACGCAAAACGTAAAAACGACATTTTTAATTTATCCGTTCTAGAATAACTCTCCCTGATTTTAAGTTGGTGATCTGATCTACCGTAGTAAGTGGGGGTCAGTAACATGTCCTGAACATCCTCAGAAAAGTAACCTGTCTCAAATTTAAGCAATAAATGTAAACTAAATTTAAGCCACAGTAAACGAGTAGCTTCCATCCTAATTTTTCTAATATTGTCGTGACACTATTACCTTGGTTATAACAATTTTCACAAACTTATCTATCGAGAAATAACAAAGCACCTTTACCCTTTCATTAAAATTCTTAAGTATTATTTTTATGAACACTGTCTTTATATTAGGTATAGTATTATACCGATTTCACGTGTGTAATATTGGTTCCTTGTATATTATAAGTGTTTTCTGGATAAGAACTTTCCCAACTAAAATTTATCGAAACATATTCATTCAAATTTAATTCTGGCTCCTATGTCTCGCATCACTTTTAAATTGCATTTAGGTCCTTAGCTAGTGTTACTCTATCTTCAGGACTGGATATTTCCCTGTATATCATGGTATCGTCAGAAAATGGACGAAGTTTATTGGAAAACTGAGACCCGTAGTCATTAACTTATAAAAGGAACAATAGCGGACCAATAACACTTCCTTGTGGGGCACCCGATAATACACTTACTGTCTCCAAAGATACTCCCTCTATTACGACCTTTTACTCGCGGCCTGTCAAAAAGTTATCAATCCAATCTATTAAACATTTATCAATACCATAGCTTTCCAACTTTTGGAAAACCTTTTTATGAGGAACTTTGACGAATATCTTTTTAAAATCTAGATATATAGCAGTGACCTGAACGTTATTTTCTCCTGAGACCAAAATATCACGAACGAAAAGTGCCAGTTGCGTCTCGTAAGATCTACTCTTTCGGGACCGTATTGGTTTTTGTAACGAAATTTTGAGAATGGAGATATTTCATGGTTGAACTTACAATTGTTTGCTCTAAATTTTTCATGAGGTGGATGTGAGAGAAATTGGTCGGAAATGACTCTGATCTTCATCGATCTTTTTTATATACGGGGGTGACATTAGCTATTTTCTAAGCTTTTAGTACTGCACGATGATTTAGGGATTTTATCAAATTTTATTTTCAGGAAACGAACTATTTCTGAGGTCTTGTGAACACGAGCAAGGATTTCATCAGGGCCTGGGGATTCGCTTGGACTGATACCTTTAAGTTAGCGTTTGATTCCAAGAAAGGATATTTTAATTTCAGGCATGGATTCAAGGGGGCGATCGGGTAGAGACTCGCATTGTTCCTGTGAATGATTAGTAAAAAAGCTTTGAAAATAGTGGTTTAATGTTTTAGCTTTTTCCAAACTGGTTGTAAGTTTTTGCCCTTTGTCATTTAGGGATGGTACGGACGATTTGTTTCCCTGAACCTTCAGTACCTATTTCATAAAGGATTCTCGGGTCTTCCACCGGGTCAGGGGTTCAATATCGGCCAAAATAGAACCCCCTGATCGGGTGAAAGACCCGAGAATCCTTCATGAAGCAAATACGCCGGGAAAGTACCTGATCTTACTTCTGTTCATATGACCAAAACGCCTTTGGATAATCGTCCAAATTTTCACCCAATCTTTTTCTATTTTAAATTCTATTAACGTCTCGTGAGGTCAACTTGTGGGCGTAATACAGTCATCGGGTCGTTTATTATGGTAGGAAGTGAACTTTATTTAGGCATGATTTGCACATTTAATATGCTTATTTAAATTTATTTATTTTATTATTTAAAAAAAATCATTAAAAATTTATAAATATCGTACGTTAGACCATCATATGTTCTTGATATTTGTACTATACGTTCATTCTTAAACCAGCTCAAATTGCTAGGTCTGCTCGGCAAATGGTCGTCACTAGAGTTTTTGGAAATGAAGATGCGTTATTGATATTAAAAACAATATTGATATTTTCTCAACACTAAAATTCGATACACGAAATGTGCGTCTAAAAGCGGTTGCAAAAACTTTAGCCCACGTTTAATTTGGATAAATTTCACACGTCTTTAGTAGGACGTATTCAGTAAAAAGTTATTATTGGATTAATGTTTTCTCGTTAAAATTATATTAAACATGCATAGTGATAAATATATCCAGACTCTTAACTCTAGATATCTTACAAGGTAGATAATGGACAAAAATGGAAAAGACACCAACTCAAACTTTGACTTAATGAGCAATCACATTAGTACGAATGACTACTCTCCTTACAATATTGATGTAAATTATTTAATAAATTTATTGTTTTAAATTTGGCACCAGCGCTAATTAATAACAAAAAACGATAAAATCCTAAACATATGACGTAAGTTTAAAGCCCAAATATAATTAAATTCCTCTTTTGATTTATAAGTGAAACGTCTTTTGGTGAAAAAATCAGTATTTTACTGTTGTATCCTATCGATAAAGAACATTTTCAAAGTGAGGACCTATTTAGCGAAGTTAATTTATTTCCAAATTCGATGACCAAGTGCAATTATTTCTGAAAACATGAAACTAGTGAATATAAACCGAGACTTTGGCCAAATTTTTAATATAATTTCGATTATTTATGATAGCCATTGATATATATTTATTTTTTAATGCGTTTTATGACGGCAAGAATTCAGCTGATATCGTTTACTTATTAAATTGATGGCTCTCAACGCTATTTCTCAAAGTGATATTGGGTTGCACCAATTTAAATGTACCGGTTCACGCAGCATTGTGGAAAATTTTCTTTGCGCTCTCATTATGTTCACACGCCTTAATATGCCATCAATATTGCATTTGACTCTCGCAGAAATGTTTTATAAAAAAATTAAGTGACAGTTATATATTTCAATTCGTGGCATTTCCATAGCAATGAAGTGTATTTTTTATAGTATTCTGAAATATTTAGGTATCTTTGCCGTTAGTGTTTTCTTTTTAACTCATAATATAGTAAATTAAAAGTTTTAGAAAAATTAAAAATACATCATCTCTCAAAAAACAACTTTGAAACAACCTTAACCTTCGACACCAACGTTGAATTTTCCTTTTTTTCGTTGCACAGAATTTCATAGAAGTGTGTGTGGTTCACTTAAAAAATCATGTTGTTTGTAAAGTTAAAAAAATGAATATGGATAACGAAGAAAAGGAGATGGATATCTTACATAACAATTTCAAAATCCCCAAATAAAACCTTAAATTTATCCCAAGTGTCTCTGTCTTTGATACATCACCACCAATATTTGCTACCATTTGTGTTTCTCTTCACATATAACGATGGATAATTTATTTCGAATGAAAATTACGATTTTTTTACGAATTCTAATGCTATACATTCTAACTAAAGAGAGACTTGTCGTAATTCACAATCTTTGCGTACATCTCTTCAAATAATTACGCGTATGCCGCGAAGGTGCGTGGTCGCCGATTTTTCTTCCCGCGCCTTATTTCAAAAGAAGGAAAGAAAGAAATCAATGATGGAGCAATTTTGGAAAAAGTACCTACGTTATCTTTATTCAATGTCACAATCGTGACCTGTAAGAAAAATAATATAGTTCCTTGATTGGTTCTTATCGGCAGTCCGGTTCTGTGGTGTGTTTAGTTAGTTGGTTCATATTTGGTGATACTTGCTAGGTGATTTCCTATTGAATTCAAATTATCACCACACACTCTTTCCAGCGATAGAATTAGTTCACATTCACCAATAACTTTAAGGTGTCGATATTCACTAAAGGAAGAAACATTTTATTAACTTTTCAATTAAAACTTCTTAAGAAAATGTATAGGTCAAAACTGCGTACTGTTCGGCCTAAGTCTTCACGGAATTTTAACAATTAAATGCTGTCTATTACATAGTGCCAGAAGAGAGAAGTTCATGGTAGAAATGTTGGTGATAACCATTGCTTGTTTTTTTATCGAGATAATATTTTTGCGTTGTTTTAGATATGGCAAGTGAAACCTAGACTGATGCGTGATATTAAGTTTAGCTTTGTATTCTAAGTCCCTTCCAAAACTTTAGCGACCCAAGAATATGGCTAAGCTCGGTTATATTTGGTGGTCATGCACAGAATACAGGTGTAATGATTTTTTTATATTTAACAAGCATCAATCATCGTAGGCTAAAATTTACATTTACTCTATTTGTATCTTAAAATATTTTAAGAACAGAATGCCTACCATCTCCACATTGTATATGGTACAAACGCTACCTTTTCAATAAAAGTTAACTTTTCTCTGAGAAATCGCTTCATCAGTTGTTCACAAGGTAAAATGATAAGCATTAATACTTGTTTAACTGTACATCATGCACTAGCTATCTTTAGCATTAATTTTAGCTTAAAAATGTTTGATCAAAGATTACTTCAATATTCAGTTAATTTACTGTAACAAAATTAAACTAATTATTGATCTATTCAAAAACATTTAGCATGGCACTTAAAAATTGGCAAATCAAAAGGTTACCGTGAGGAAGCATGAAGATTCCAATGGTAATGACTTGAATGACGATAATTAACTGACAAAACCTCGCAACATTTCCATCGAATGTCTCTCTTCTGAAAGTACGTAGTTAAAATATAAGCCATCTAAATTGTCAATTATTACGAAACAATTGCACAGGCAGGAGCACATAATGAATACTTCTTTAAATGTAAATGTGGATATAGGTATGTGCGTATATACATTTCAGCAATGTAGTTCAAATTTTTAAAGAATTTCTAAATTTTTGACCAAACCGGAAAGTTAACCCATCCAAAGCAACCGAGGATCGCCACCGAAACCTATACATTTCTTTTGCTGTAATGGTTTTAACTATTCCGGTCGTGCAAAAAACAGTAATTAATGCCCTGAAGTGTTCGTAGGAATGGGTTTTAATAAATAAATAACACCATTATAGAAACACACGTCTATAGACTCCGGTTTAATTAATATTAATCAATCAGACAATATACCTATTCACACATATATAGAGCTATTTACAAATAAAATGTACACGTAAAGATTATCGTTACAAAAATGGAGGAGAATAAAATATTAAACAACATTTGTCTATGTTTGTTAGTTCATGCGTATTTATATATACCGAGACGGGAAAAGATTTTTACACAACAACATAATAATATGCAATAATAATAGTAATGATGTCGATGGAGTAATATATAAAAGTAGCTTTGAATTCCTTTTTGGCAAAAGTTCACATTTAAACGCCATTGTAACAGGAAATATTTGACGGCCAGACCTAGCTTAATGTGATAGCGTTTTTTAGGATACCAAAATTTCTTCGATTCGGCATTTTCATTCGGTCTTGATTCTTTTTTTCTCGTATGAATGAAAGTCTCCAAATAATTATTTAATAATTTTCTGATGAAATAACAATAATTTTATGGTGGAGATTTAAAATGCTTTCACGTATTTTAGAAATTTTCTCTTCCTTCATTTGATAATAAATGATTAAAAATGAAAGTAGTGACGTGATCGAAATTCTGTTAATTTTAGTTTACCTTTGCGGTATCATTGTTAAAATTTAGACTTGCTCGACCTTCCTGAATAGTTATTTTTCATTTTTAACTTAGTTTATATTTCACTTCACTTCCACTGAAGTATTTTTATGTAGTTATTACAGCACCATTAAAGGTTTTTCAGTAGTTCCAACCGTTGTTGCACTTTGATTTTCCAATGTATCATCGTTAAGGATGAAATTTCCTGTTACTATGTCGTACGAATGACGATACCGGCCGATGAGGTTTAAGTGTGGGAGGAAGGGTAATTTCAGTTATACTACACAACCCAGTCAACAAATAACAAATCTATTCAGAGGCAATCACATAAAAAGGTAATAGTGAACAAGTACCCCTACCATCATCACTTGAAAACAAAAGCCAATCACTTGGCAATTATTTTGCATGAGCAGCATTGATTTTTCAAGCTGCGGTTCGTTCATGGGCTGCATGCACTTTATCCACACATATATGACATTTTTCTCTTTGATAAATACTCTGTTTTTTTTCAATTTTCCCATATTTTTGTAACGTTGAACCTGTGTGAAACGCTTTCAACGGCCTTCATTAATTTTATATTTAATATATAGATATATTTTCAGGTCAAGCTGAGCAGTCTTATGGTTTCATCATCTCCGTACATCTAAAAGGAATGGTGATATATTTATTTATCTAATATATATATATAGGTAGTGTGTGGTTTTAATTTATATCAAGTTATTCATTCACCTCACTAGATTGAAGTGAGATATTTCACAGTCCACTAACGGAAGGACAAAAAACGTGTTTGGATACCATTCTTCTAATATTTACAAGAAAAGTTTCAGGCCCAACCATTGCGATTGGAACAATAATTGCATTTTTATTATTTATATTCTTTATTTATATATATTTATTTGTGTATACTTTAATTATTTGTTGCACTTGCCCCGAAGTTTTTTCACCGAATTTAGCATGAACTGAAATGCCATGCGAGTCCAACCATTGTTTTTTCTTTTATACTTTTGTATCTACAGTATACTTCCCGCACACGATGCTCAAACACCATGTTACACACAACAAGCCGAGATTGAAGTCTTTCAAACTCATTCTTCAAATGACTTGAGATTTCACTAAGAGATTTAACTGGCTTGGCCTTGGTCTCTGTAGGCCTCATCTTAAGCACTGCGATGTAAGACATGCGCTACCGCCATTCTTGTCCATATTTCTGTATTTTCCCAAAAGTTCTCATTAAAAAAAAACAGACTTTTACCAAACGGCTCCTTGAAAACAACTCGACGCACTTCTCTCCCATCCCTTTTTTGTTCTCGTGATTCTCATACTCGCTGAAAGCCTCGCAAAGAGAATCAACTCCGCCGTAACCCCCACTCCACTCCTTTCTTCTATCGTTCCCCCGGGAACGCCAAAGAAAAACTTTCCTCCGACTCATTATTATGATGCCTATTTACAAAAAAGCGACTTTTATTGCAGATATATGATATTTTTATGCATATATTAATAACATTTTTGCAAGTCCTTGATCTTGCACACACAACCTCGGGTAAAAGTGTTCGTGAGAGTGGAAGTATTTCTTTCTAGCTGGGCGTTCGTCGGCATAAAGAAAAAAGATGGAAGCGCACAAATGAAATATTCGTGCATTTTCCTGCCGCATGTCTCTTCCCGTGGAATGAGTTCGAAGTGGCTGGAAAACTCGTGATCTTCCCTAATAGAAGGAAGATTGAGGAGGAGGCCGAGCAGTTTACCCAGGCGAAGAGAGAGGGAGGGAGAATGAGGAGAGATGGAGGGACGGTGGAGCCGGATCAGGGGTCGGAGCGCGCCGGGGATGACCAGCTCCTTGTCCCGCACTGCTTCGGCGCGTTCTCTCTTCTTGGAACTCGAAATGACGGAGTTTTAGAGAGTGGGGGAGAGAAAATAGAAAGCGTTAAAGAGGATGAGGAGAGTGGAGAAGTCTGGCAATATGAGCAATGAAGACCACCCGTCGCGGCGGGAGCACCACGGCCACTGCAGCACCGAGGCTGGACCACCCGCGAGAGCCAAAGGGGTCAGCCCCTCCGTCCGTTGATGAGGCTGTTTTTCTCTCCCTCTCAACTTCCATACCCCGCCTATCTCTTCCTCATTCCCCATATACACACATACGCACACACGCACACACACGCGCTCTCCTCGATTGGGGGGTCGTCTAGTCCGCTGCCTTGTCGTGGTGGCCGAGCCAAAAGGAAAATTTTCCTCCTCCTCGATCTCTCCTCTCGCTCTTTTCCTCCCAGCCACATTCATTTCTCTCGCAATCCCCGTCACGAACTCGTCGCACAGGGGACTCCGGAGGAATGGCGGTCGGCGACGGTGGGTGCGCTCCATCCCCAGAGACTTGTGGCGTCTTTCAGTGCGGAATCGCAGCGGGATCGTCGTCGTATTCCTCCTCCCCCCCGCCAACCTCCTCCTCACCCACCGGTGGAGGTGAGCCGTCCGACCCGTCCCCTCCCTCTCTCCTCCTCCGCCAAACTCCATCCATGCCTTTCGCGCCCTCCCTCCCGCCCCGCCCCTTCCCCGGCCGACCGCCACACAGGGTGGAGGACCCGGAGAGGAGCTGTCCAGAGAGGCGCCCGCTGACTGATCGGCAGTTGTTTTCAGGCGTGGGAGAAGAGATTGGTTTTGATTGCGCTGCGCCTCCAACGAAGTCTTTTGTCCCGTCCCGTCCGCTCCCTATTCATCTTTTCGCTCCCGGCTGCTCCTGCAAATAATGCAAAAAATAAGACTGGAATGAATCAAGGTGGCGTGAAAGGAAGGTAAAGAGTGGGTGCTCATGGATTATTTTGACATTATTAGAAGGGAGATTCAACTCAAATACGCCATTAATATAGCCGCACACTAGGGCATCATTGTCAAGCTAGTTCCTTTGCCAAAGGGATTTCTCATATCAAATTCGATGACATTTATTCAGTGTATAATGGATTTGAAACCACAGCAATGGGTGTGTCATTGCTGTCTCGGGACATTTTATAATTTAGGATGAGGAAAAGTAATAAATTGAGATATTTTAAACTAAATTCAATAAAATTCTATGCTTGGTTTTGTTTAGAACATCCTCCTCCATGCCTTCAACACAGCGGTGGCTGCTAAGATGCAATAAACTTGGTCCTAGCTACTTAATCAATATGATGATATATTTTTCACTTGATTAATCTTCTTAGCATGCAAGCTATATGGAAAACGCGAATAAAAATAATCGTATATTCATATGTTGAAACAAATTTAATCGCCCCAGATATATCCTTTAAAAGAGATGTTGATAAATCGTAATGCTATACAATTGTTTTGTGTGGCAATATCGAGGAGCTATGACGCATATTTTATAGTATCGGAATAAATTAGAATATAATATTAGGAAAATCCGTCATGACCTCAACCTATCCAGAGGCACTTAACGCCTAGTCGATGCCATATTACTGAAAATAATATATTTCTCCAATTGTACGGTCAACCGCAATTTCATGGATAACCCGAATATCTTGAGCATAGGACCATGGAACAACCTCATTCCTTCCATTGAAAAACATAACTGTATTCCGTTATCAAAAGCTATACCGTATATGTTGGGTCCCATGGAGTTATAACCGTGAACACATCCAGGTAGTATGAATCGGATAAATGTTAAAGGTAAAATGTTTTAATGTGATTCTAGTTAGAAGGAAAACGAAGGAGGAACGTTGAGAGAAAAATAAAAGATAAAGGTTAAGGAAAAGAAGAGGAATTGAGAGGTTTCAATCAAAATAAAAGTACCTTTAAAAAATTAGCGTACCTTTTTGTAACATCGTATATTCGGCGAAAATGATGGAAAAATAAAGTTAATGGTGGAGCCCATAATTATTTATTTTTACCTTAAGTCTTTTATTGGGGTGAGAATGAGATTATACAAATTGGCGTCATGATTGGGATTGTTCATGCATGGCTCGTGACCTAATGCCACACCCTCGCGGCGATTTGCGGGTTATTATGTTGATGCAAATAGTCCTTGATTTTCTTACTCCGCCTAACCACTAAGTACAATATTGAAGCAAGCTACAAAACCCATGCCTTTGGTGGATAAAAACCCACCTTGGCGGGAATTGAACTCGCGACCGGGTTGGCAGGTAAGAACGTTACCCCGTCGCCACCGATGCCGGAAATTTATTACTTTGGGGGTAGATTTAACACCACCCATTTTTCAATCTTATAATGAATCTTTTAAATTTCGTCATTGAGTTCGAGTGACTTCATAAATATAAACGGCACTCATAAAATTGTAGCACCAAACTACCGAGTTCATTATAGTTTTCGCAATAGATCCCTACGAAATGACGCCGGAAACCTCCAGTCAATTCCATTTGTGTTCGCGCGATACTAATTAATCCTCAAAATATATCCCCAGATTCCGCATAGACCTTTTCAGAATAAACTCATCGTAAATTACGGACCATCTCTTCTGGTTATAATTAAGTGAATAAGGAGGCATCGAGGCAGATTTTTTTCTATTGCATGTCTTGCAAGATTGATTTTAAATAAAAGTATAGGAGAGTAAAATAATAAAACACAAGGAAATTTACTATACTTTTATGCACGCATAATGAAGTAGGAAAATACTGCATACAAGTACATTGAAAATGAAGAACTTGTATTAATAGAGAGTATGACTTCTTTTTGGTTTCTCATGCGATTTTTTTCATTAATTCGAAAACTACCCGTGTTGTGCTATGTCGCAATTTTTCCGCATTCCTTACAACTTTATCGATTCCGTCAATCTAAGCAATCATGCCGCCTGAACAGCTCATCACCCGATCCCAATTAAACATCACCTACGATGCATACCTTGGAGAATAGGACATCATGTTGTTTACATGAATATCACAAAATAGGACAACTTATATCACCGAAATTTCGTATAATATTGTAAGAGCTGGCTGAATTGAATGTTCATTTGTTGTAGCGGGGCACTGATAAGGGAGACAGTAAGCAACCTATTTACCTCCATGGATATCAAGAAATGGTCCAAATATTTTATACAGCAAAAATCTACTTTCATTATTTCACTTAAGGTTGTTCCCCTCACATAAATTGCCCCCTCTCTCTTTACGCTAATCAAATTCCGTACATGCCAAAACATTTTGCATGAGGGTTATTTTGGATCAATCCTCCTGCATATATTGTGCCGGACCGGCTGGCTGCTCGTATCCCCTTTACATGCTGTCCTTCTCCCCATTCCTCCCCGAACATCCTGAGGAATTCCTTCACGTTGATTCTCCCTTTCGTCATCCCTCTTTACTCCTTTGGGATTGTCAGAGACAAAATTGATCCCTCCCTCTTTTTCTTACTCTGCTCTTGTCTCACCTCCCCCACTGTCGCCTTTAAGGAACCCTACCACGTACCCTCGCATACCTCCACTTCTCTTAAGGTCTCTTGCATTCAGTGCCCGTATGCCCCTTCCCTCAATCCTCGTACCAATTGGAATATCATAATCTCCGTTTCTCAAATATTATTCCGATCTCCCTCTATCCCTTCCCATCACAACCATGCAAATACTCGCAGAGGCAACACCTCTGTCGTCCCACATTCCCCCTTAAGCCTCTAACTCTCCTCTTTTCCCCACCCTCTCCCTCCGTGAGCCAATGCTGCCCCCTCGACAGCAAACCAAGGTCCGCAGCCATCTCTCTCCTTCCATCTCTATGTGCCACTACGAGAGGCACTGCTTCTTCTGCCTTTACCGCATCCCCACCACACTGTTTCCCTCCTCATTTCTTCCTCCCCTTCCGTTCACCCGATGCCCCCTACCCCCCCACACCGTCCACCTACCACTCATTCCCCTCTGCCCGTACTCTTCTTCCCTGAGAGAAAACCTTCCGTCCTCCGAGGAGCAAGTTACTCGCTCATGCAGCGATTGAAATCTCCAGTCATTTGTCAACGTCAGCGCGCGAGAGGGTCCGCGAGCAAACGGGGATGGAAGGGTTGGTTCGGTGAGTGAGGGGGGATGGAGAGGGGAAGGTAGGCGCCAGGGGGGCGGAGACGGGCAGGGGGAAGAGGGGGGAAGGAGGAGCCAGATGTAGCGCGTGTGTGAGTGAGTGTGAGAGAGAGAGACGATATTACGGTCAGATGGCGCCGTGAGTTGCCTTCAAAAACAGAAGTGTCCCCACCCTTACTGAACCTCAAAAGCCCTCAGACACCTTCCCAGTACGATCCATAGACACGCGCTGTGGAGTGAGAGAGACAACGCCCGGCCTGCCCCCATTCGAGGCTCTGAGCATATTAAAAACGTGCGCACGGAGTAACTTACCTGGTCCTCTTTATTCAGATTATATACTCTACATATTTTTCACCCAGCTTTTTTTGCTTCGTCACGCTTTCTCTTTTCCGGTTCACATGAAGGCATCAGTTCGGGCAAGGAATGACCGTAGAGTGACTAATGAATGCGTTTATGTTGGGACTCCTATTGTTTTCAAGAGAAATATGGTATTCGCGTCGTTTGTCTCTATGATTCCTTTCCCTGAAGTTCTTACATTGGTGTGAAAGGTCTCTAAGGCCTACTCCAGGTTCAACCATTGGATGTTGTTTTATTTCACTCGGTATATATTTAGCTACGAGAATTTAATCGGAGACTAGATCATCTATACTACTTTCATCAATCGGAATTTCAATCGTGGAATGCTCAATATCATAAATTTCGGTCGCTATGAGCTTTAGACCATTGAGTTTCTCATACGAGTATTAAAGTCATTAAATTGAATGCTTATTGATTTAAAAATAATGTTCACAATTAAAAAAGTCAACCTGGGGTCTCCTCTTAGTGATATAGGGCACAATAATGATATTATTAAAACTTAACAAATCAGCAAAAGTATTACAGAGTACGATGAACATTGCCAAATTTCCATGGAATAACCTTCGTTACACAATTTCCGTTGCTTCTCGTTTTTAACCAATAATTTTAGCATTGCTCCATAATAAGTGACTTCCTTAGCGATGTGCATTTTAATACTGAAAGGGGTTTAGGGAATAAAGGAAGGGACATTCAGGTTGGGACAAAGGTGAACAAATTACGACAGCAATTAACGAAAACAGTGTCCCCCTTCCCCTCGTAACTGAGTATCCAGGCCCCACCGATCGCCGCACGCTTGGCCTTTTCCTCGAACGCAATTTGTCCTTCCATGTGCGACCCCCACCCACTTTCTTTCAATGGGCTTTGGGAAAGAAAACGAGCCATCGACGGAGATAGTGGAGTTTAATTTATCCCCGAGACCATCAGGTCGTATTATCATTGTTTCCTGGCGAAGGTCGTTAGTTACGACTAGAGAATGAGAGAGAGAGAGAAAGGGAAGGGAGAGGAAGATTTCCTTCTCTTTTTATATGCGCAACTTTGTTTCAGGTGCGAACGAAAGGTGTGTGAGAGAGAGAGAAAGAGAGAGAGAGAGAGAAAGAGAGAGAGAGATAGAAAGAGAGCGGGTGTAGAATTCTGCCCGGGGAAGAGAAAGAGGGTGGAAGAGTCATGAGATACAATGCGTGGCGGAGAGAGGGTGTGGTTTAGAAATTGGGTAATCGACGAGCGCTGGGAAAAGGTCCTTGGTGGGGGAGATAGTGAACTCAATGGAAGAAGAATGGGATTGGTGGAAGATGGCTGATGTCGCCTCTCTGGGTGATACCCAATGAGAAGGGGCGGGGAGTAGCGGAGCGAAATTAGAGCATATGCTTACGTAGTAAAGGTGAGATGATATTCTTTATTAAAGATTGGTGCTTGTGTGTGTCGGCGTATTGAGTTCCTAGGCGTTTCTCAAGGTGTCTATAATGGGCGAGGAGAGGGTGGTGAGACTCAGGGGATATAGTGGCTAGCGGGACCGAGAAAGGTTTCCGAGATAATGGATCACTATGTAGCGTTGTGAGCTTCAACCCTCGTCGGACAACAGAAGGCATATGTCTTTTGTATTGAGAACGTAACTCAACAAAGTCTCATGAGTCAATTAGTTTAACGCATTTCATGGAAAAAGTGTAGTAAATCCCTCAAAAACTATTTTCCCTGGATGGGATGTCGTGATGTCCTTTGGAAGGATCCAGTCTCTCCCTTTGACGATAAGATCTTCTTCGGTCTAAAAAAGATTATTTTGGTCCCATAACGTGGCATGGTCAGAATTATTGATATGAAAAGCAAATTTTCAATGAATCAGCTCAAAAGTTAGTTTTCAAAAAGAAGTATGGCCTTAAGGATTATATTCAATAATGGAATTGTCGAATATTATTATTGTTGCAGTAACAATTCTTAAAACTGTAATATTCTTGAACTGGCATTTCACGCCATCTAATTAGTCATTAATAGAAGTTAAATTTGCTATTATTTCAAATTGCTAAATTTCAATTTAATTTTGTAAATCTGAAAATACCACGGTTTGTATGTTTGGACGACCAATTAATTGATCAATGAAGGCAGTTTATTTGAATTACAGTTTCTGGGTATAAGAATAATGTACTAATTTGACTATTAAATCAATCCGGAATGTTTCCAGAACCAGTACCATCCATTCGTTGACTTATGTATTTTGTACCTTTTCTTCAGTTAATTTCAAAACTGACTTAACTGATTTCTTAAAATATAGAAGTACCACGTGTAAACTCTCTCATGTAATATGGTTTGGAACTGTACAACTGAATTTTATTAAATGATAAGTTTGTGTTGTGGAGGATTATATTAAAAGCAGGTGCGTCAAAAAGAAAACTTAGACGAGGATAGATCAACCACTGATCGATCGCTCCTCCACCATAACTCTTCCCCATTCGTCACCCTCCATTTAACATTTATATCACGAATGAAATAATACTGGATCTTTCTCATCTATAACCACCACATTTCTATTAGGGTTATACATTTTTATGACATTGTTGGTTTACCCATTTTCGTCTCATAGAATATGACGTAAAACCACATTTATTAATTCTCTCGTGCCTTAATATAACGTGTTCATGATTAAATTGATTTATTTTTTATTATAATAAATGTAAAATTGTAAAGTTTACGACTTAAAGGAAATGCTTACTACAGATTCCGCATGAATTTATTGTGTGAAAATTGTACCAAAGTTGTTAAATTAAACTAAGTATCTTATTTCCAATAGCCGTTCGGTCCTCAACTCACCACGGAGACATCGTGGCGTTGCTGAGTTCGCGATTCAAAGCGCCAACCACCTCCCTTGTCGGTCAGCATTACACCGGAGAGACGAAGCCTCCCAGAGTCTGCGGACTGCTCCGATGGACACAAAAAGAAAAAAGTATGCTTGCATTTAATAAAAAAATACACCAAAACAGCCTCAGTGATAAGGTTCAAATTTTTAAATTAATCTTAATGTCAAAAGGGTGACAACCTCAAGCGAAAAAGGTTATTTCTGCACATAGTATCCCCTTTTCTCTCAAAACCAACTTCCAAAAGACAATACGATTATCTGCATTTTTAACCAAAACCTGTATTTCCAGTCTGAGGGCTGTAAATGCGGAAAATGCCAAGTAGATTTTTTTTAATTCTCAAAAACCAATAACATGCGGTACTCGTTGTTTCCCCAGCTCTCGGATCAAGAGGGCAAGAGCATACAAGGCCCTCCCCTTCCTTTTTCTTTGCCTCAAACACTCTCCCCTCATAACCTCCCTCGCATGCAAACACATCGCTCCTTCTTCTATGCTCGTATACGATGATGTGTTCCTGCAAGGGAGGTGGCGGTGTTGTCAACGAACGCGCTAAATGTGTCGAGGCTTAAAACACGGTGGGACAATGTTACGAGTAGGTGACAACTCCGCCCGAACAACTCGTATACTCTCCGTGTTTAGGACACGGCGTTTACGGCGGAGGGAACTCGGCCGTGTTACGGCGTCGTTCCACCTCTACTTCGCGAGAAACTCCCCAAAGTTATAAGCCTTGGGCGAAGATATGGGCGCTTAAACTTATTCCGCAGACTAAACTGATTGCTGTGCATAGCTTTATTTTTCTTTCCAGCCTTTTTTATTGAAGGAGCGTTAAGATAAGTAAATATTCAACCAAAGTTGTTTCCAAAGAATTCCAGTTGCGTTTTGTTTGCATGGCTCTACGTCTCCTTTATTTCATCTGTGTTGATGGCACATATAAATACAAATCAAGACTTTACTGTGACATTTCAGAAGAGATCTAATGCCATACGGAGAGATTCCATCAATATATACAATCAATAGAAATCTATTTTTTTAAACATGATTGCTTAGGGTATTTATAAATCTTCGACATGGGCAATTGAAATAATGTTTTATTGCCAGACGTTGAAGAAAACCTCAAATCATAATCTTTCATTATCATAAATAGTCGTAGATTAGAATTTCTAGGGAATATATTTTGGGTATGATGCTTGTTAGTAAACAATTAAAAATTACGCATAATATATGTCAAATAAGAAAAAATGCTTATTAAATCTCCAACCAACGCCATTGTGTTCAAAAGAGGCAAAAATACACAGAACTTTGAATTTTAATTGAGGCTAAGCGAAATGGAAAAAAATCCTAGAAGATTTCTAGTATTTTTCTGTTGTAAAGTTTTGTTATGGTCACGAATTTCCACTTTTATCATCCAAATACCAATAACCGCGAAGATATAAGTACACTGGTCATTCTATCTAAGACCCCATATATTTTTGTTCGACGAACATAGATGTCATTTTCCATTATTTTACTTATTCCTCGAGCTTTTATTCACGGATTCAGGGAAAATTTTCCTTAAAGCTGTTTCCTGAAATTTCTCAGAGTATCGAGGAGACATTTTGAAATCTATTAGAAAATATAAATGAATTCATGCACTTTATAAATATTTAAATCTCCTAAAATGAGTGTATTGCTTTCAGTGGAATATTATAAAATATTTCTTACTAGTTTACTAGTAAGACAATCAAAATAATTTGATATATGTAGTTATATTGCAGTAGGTATATAAAAAATAATTTTACTATCTAAACGCTAATATTAACGTCAGTCGAGAAAAACAAAACGATTTTTAAGCAGTCAAATTGATAAATCAAAAATCGCTTTACGATGAAATTTTAAGTGAATCCATTTCATTTTCGTACAAACTTAATTACTTCTCATCAGTTTTACCATAAATGTATCAAGATAAAGTTTAGTAGGAAATATAACATGTGATACGTAATCGTCTATTCCCATACATGACTATTAAGTTACCATCAACTCTGCGTATACATCAGAGTGGATAATACACGAGAACCTTGAAACCCACCTCTTGTAGAAAGGCTTGAACGCCGTCCCCTCTGCAGTTCCCTGTCCACCCGATCCTCCCTCACCTCCTGCACCACCTCCTCCCATCATTCCTCCACCGTGGTGACTTTGGTGAAGATGGTTCCCTTGATGGTCCATCTGTTGATGGTATCCCGTCGTCGAACTCATGTCCTTCACCGGCGATCGGTCCTTCTGGGGAGATTGCATCCTCCCACCTTGGAAACCCGACAAGAACCCACTCCCGTTGCCGTTCCCGCCCCCACCATTGCCTCCCGAGACACCAAGTCCTGACGACGCTCCCTGTCCCACCGACGGCCCTCCGTACCCACTCCCGCCGCCTCCTCCACCTCCTCCTCCGCCGTTCCCCCCACCGTGCATCATCCCGCTCCCTCCACCGTTGAGCACTCCGACTCCTGCCCCGTTACCGGATCCATTTCCCGAAACGAAGCAAGACGCCGAGCCCCCTGCTCCCAAAAGGTTTCCTGCCACACTCGGCAACTTCATGTTGGGGGGTGTCTGGGGGGGAGTGTCCGTCTGCACTTCTGGAAAGCCGGAGGCCCCGACTGCGACCGCCGAGGATCCTCCGGGACCCCCAACGCCACCGTTACCACACGGTGGTCCGACGCCGCCTCCTCCCATCCCGCCGCCGTGGTGCATCATGCCCCCGTTCCCGCCTCCCATTACGTTGCCCCCACCGCCGCCCCCACCGCCGCCTCCGCCGCCGTACGGGCTAGAGGACGAGAGAAATCCCCCGTACCTCGAGTAGGGTGACGCCGCAGCCGCTGATGGACTCATGGCCGTTGGCAGGGCGAAGGAGTTGATGGAACTCGGGTGGTGGTGTGGATGAGCGTGGGGATGCGCGTGGTGCGGGTGGTGTGAGTGGTGATGGTGTGACGTGTGGTGGAGCCACGGGTTGGACATGTGGGCCGCTGCCGCCGCGGCCGCCGCGTGGGGTGGTGGCGGCGGGGGGGGCGGCGGCGGGGGAGGCGGGGGCGGTGGAGGTGGCGGGGGCGTCTTGCACGCCGCCGTGTCCGCCAAGGACCAGATCTTGGGCTTGGTGGCGGGGATGGGGACGCCGCAGTCGGTAGACCCACCGTTGCCTAGGCCGCCCATGCCGAGACCGGCCAGCTTCCCGCCCTCATCCTTGATCCCGGAGCAAGGCCCCAGGCCGTTGTGATGCAGGCCATTGCCGCCGCCAGCTCCGCCCAGGAGGTGGTGGTGGTGCGCATGGTGGTGCAGGAAGGGATGGTGGTGGTCTACGACCTTCCTGTCGTCGTCCTCCTCCTCGTCCTCTTCGTCGTCGTCTTTCTCGTCTTTAACATGAAGCATAGAGGCTGTTGAAAACCCGAAAAATCTCAATATGAAATCACTGCCGCGTGGGCGTAATGTAAATCTATTTCATGAATTCCACCTCCTTCAATCGTAAACGGGTGTGCATAGACATTATCCAAACGGAATTAATAATTAGAACTTTTGCAAAAACTTCATATTGACTTCGATGTTTCATTTCGATTTGGAAATTACAGATAGCCATAAA
The DNA here is from genome assembly GCA_037158775.1 of Hetaerina titia. Lineage (NCBI taxonomy): Eukaryota > Metazoa > Arthropoda > Insecta > Odonata > Calopterygidae > Hetaerina > Hetaerina titia. The sequence goes on along the minus strand of CM073769.1, from coordinate 40,815,990 downwards.
ATGGTTCAACATTATCATGATCGTGCGTCAAAAGAAAATTTATGAAAACTTGAAGTGTGAGTGAAATAGATATATTATTCATCGCATATTAAATTTATATCGAACGCCAGCATTTTTTATGTGCATTTAAAATCAGTTATGGTTTCTATTTTTAAAAGTTCGTCTCTAGTGATTCTAGTTAAACATATAGAACTTCTACCTCATTGCTCATCGAAATACTGATTGGCATTATTTCAACCTGTACGTTACTCAGATAACATATCATAAGACACTATTATTAGACGATTGCAGATAGTTATGCCTGCAAAAGCTTTGCAAAGTATGTTTTTATGGGTAAAGGTTGGCATGTACCTATGTGCTTATTTTACATGAAATTTTGTTCCCTTTTACGGGTGATGGCCCAACACCCCCCGCCACACGTCCTAGTGGCGGCTTGCGGAGTATTATGTAGATGTAGACATGTTTCAATCTCACAATGAATATTTTAGTATTATCCAACGAAACAGCCAAACTCGAGATACCTGATTCTGATTGAAATCCAATCCTAATTTTCCCGTGGAATATTTGAAGAAAAACGAAATACAAACTATTCCAAAATAAAGTCTTGTGACTAGAAAATCTCTCTTATTTCTTTAGCAATGTATCAACGAAAAATTTACATTCCAGTATCGATTGCAGTGGTAATTCAATCGTTTACATTCACTTTAGGTAACAATATCGATCTTTAAGCCAAATGGCGTGTTACAAAATCCTCTGATTATCTCCTCTCATAAAGAACAATCTGATAAATGCCCATGGTTCTCATTAAACTCAAGCAGTAATTTCCGTGACCATGATAATAATTTTATTTTTAAGTTGTTCTTCGAATTCACAGGTTTTGTATCCGTAAGATGTGAAAACGAACTGGAAAGTGGAGGAAAATATTTTTTTTAATTTCCATCAATCATGATTACCGAAACGACCAGAAACACCTTCCAGGAACACTTTGAAAAATCTTCGTGTTAGTCAGCTAATGTTTTTTAGATAACGTTTTCATTTTCTCCAGACAGATTTAATTGGATTTTGATATTTTACCAGATATTCAATAGTTAAAAGTATACTTAATGCCGTTCTGTTGCGATATTTTACGTGATACGCCGTCAATGGCGTCAGACTTTCACGTCATGATTACAAAATGTAGGTTCAAAACGCTTTACCTCAAATGCCAATTCAAAAAAATCAATGATACTTAAGCACTCCGATACACTTTTCTTTCTTTTTTCGAATACATACTGATTACGGATACAATTAATGACCATTATTCCTTCAAAAACATTCGTTACAGGGAAGCGAGAACATACACGACTCCCATCCCTTTCCCAAAACCCTCAGGAGTATTGCTTGAACTCTTCCAAGATGAGATGTGTCGAATGCATGACACGACAGTGACCGCGCATAAGTACAATTGGAAGGAGAGAGCGAGGATGGATAGGTTCATAATTAGAGGGAAGAGATTCTTTATAGTACGGTGTTAACCAAGGAGAACCGGAGGAAGGAAGATAGGGGTTTTTGGGTGGGTTAGGGGAAGATGGGAGTTCGGTATAGCACTCCAGAGTGAGGGTAGGAAGAGCAGGAGAGAGCTCTTCTGATGAGGGCTAAAGGGGAGAAGAAGTGCAGGATATGTGGGAGAGCGGGGACGGGTGTGGAGAGGGTAATGAGGGCCCCGGGGGGACAGGAGGTTAGGGGGCGATAAGGGGAAGAAGGGTTCAAGAGGGAGGCGAGAGAAAGAGATGAGAAAATGGGGAGGCGCAGGGTGAGGGGGGCTAGGGAAGGGTTTGTGTGCGTGGATGGCCCTGGGATTAGGCTCGTTAGTCCAGGCTTTGGAGGGAGGCTTAAGGGGGGGTCCGTAGCCCCTTGGGGAGTCAATCCAATTTCCCCTTCAACTTCTGCTACTCCTCCTACCCTTCTCACACCACTTCTCCCATTCCACCCCCGTCCTCCCTTGGTCTGGAATAGTTCTCGCTTCAACCACCCACTATTTCTCCCATTTTGTATCCCTCGTCTGGGAAACCCCATTTCATTTTACGTCTCCAAAAATATACGGAACCCCTTACGTCCGAAAGAACAAACTTTTTAGCCTATCGCTCACGCATACGGCTATTCCTCTCGCCTATCCCGCTCGCTTTCCGAGCCCCATTCCTCACTAACGCTTCAAAACATTAAGGGGGCAAGGTTCCCTTTCCTTCTCCCCCTATCTATTACCCACAGAATATATTCTCCAGTCTCTCTCCCTTCCCTCCCCACGAACGTCCGAACAGAGCCATCTCACCTCGAGGGGCATGAGGGTTTCCTATCTCTATTCCAGTCTCGTTCATCAACCTTTTCCGACCCCTCCACCCCAGAAGTATGTGTCTCTCCTGAAACCCCTCGATATCTTTCTCCCCTTCGCAAATATCATCACGGAGAAATTCTACCCCTCCTGGGAAGATTAATGCTTTCCTAAATGGTATCTAATGAAATATGGTGCGGAGCCATCTTCGAGTTATCGAGCCCAATAGTCAATGGGAACCTTTTTTTATGCGCGCATAAAATGAAACAGATAAGCGTCCTATATCGCCTTTTTATTCCGTCTCGAAAATGAGTTGAATGCCTCCGAGGCCCAATGGGTGTTTTGGGAAGTGAGATACTTGTCAGCTTCCATTTCGTGGGCTTAATTTATATTCACACTAATTAAAGAGATGAAGGGTTAATAGCGATCAATAGGAGATAGCTCTTGTGCTGTTGATGAAAATGTGAAGGGACAATAATTTGACTACTCTAACGATATGTCGGCTTCCAAAATAAATATTTGGTTGAGAAAGGGAATATCTCGTCTTTATGATACGAGTACATCGATAAGAAAATTAGAAAGTCTGTTCATGCTTAATTGCCCAAGTAAACAACTATTTTACCAATTCGATTGTTAAGTATGAATTTAATGGTTCAGTCGGACGCAAATGATAAAAATTGACTAGAGACACATACGAGTATTTCTGAAAAATAATTTCCGTTGGAAATTCTAAATATGATAACTAAATGAAACAGATGGTTTACAGATCCTGATATATACATACATATCATCAGAATTCTGATCAGTGCCGTCAAAACGTCTACTACTAATGCGAGTGTCCTTTCTCTGTGTTTCTGTTGTAAATGTTTAATCAAATTTATATATATATTTAATTATTTGTTTATTTAACGGAGTCATTCAGGAATTACGTCCGGACGTGTGGTACGTAAGTACGTCAGTACCACACGTCCTAGCGACGGCTTGCGCGGTAGTGTGCTAATGTATTCATATCAGTAAAGATCTGCAGAAATTCAGTCAACATTTTTTTACCCATCACAAGTAGAAATGGGAGTAAATTTTTAATATATCATCAAATTCAGGTGCTCAATCTTTTCATTCACGATATTTTACTCTGCCTCAATTTTGATATCATCACAGAAATAGATGAATCTTTCATGAGAAATGGCGTGGTGATACCGAAATTAAGATTGTTTACTAGCGGGGGTTTATTTAAAATCTTAACAACTAGAATTAGTTCAAGACTGATCAATTTTTAATATTTAATTGCACATAACATTCATTTAAATATCTGTCATTAAAAACCAATTTACAGTGCATTTACGATGAATTTAAATGCCATGTTAATATTAATTTTCTCTCTATATCAGCGAATCATATTATTTGCAGAAAAAAAAACAGAAAGGAACTAATGTAATTACCATTTTTTCTATCTACCTTTTCATTCAATCCTTGAGTTCGAAGCGTTATTTGTCAACTCTTGCTAAATTCGCACATGCGCCATGGCAGTCCTCCCTCCCTCGACCCCACCGTCACTCCGGCAAAAAAAACTTATTTCTACCACCAAAATGCTTGGAACAAGTTGTCTCTCGCCCGCGTTTTCCCCGCGCAAAATTTCATTAACACAACCCGATTAAACTGGCAGGTCCTCCCCTCCCCCTTGCCCCGGAAAAGAGAGGTAGGATACATCAAAGAGAAGGAAACTCGGGTACGTACACAAAAAGCAACGTTAAGATAGCAAGTAAACGGCGGGAAACCTAATTCAACACTTAGGCATACACACTTAATTGGAAAGCATCTGTGACAGCGTCCGACTGCTCTACATTCCATGACAGCCATTTTAATTAACTCCTCCCAACTTCCTTCGCCACCCTCCCATCTCCACCATTTCCCACTCCCCCTTCGGAAAAGGACAGAAAATCCAACAGCAATCAAGTTAATGTGCATGGGCGTGGTTTTGAAAAAGGCGCATGCCCCATGAGAGAAAAGTTCTCTCTCCGGAGGAAAGGGAAGTAAAGAGGGAAGAGCGAGCACCATTTTGTTTTCCAAGAGCTGACGTCGAACGTTTTTCTTTTATTTTTTTCGTAATCCCTCGCCGGCCGTCTCTGCTTTCCTGGCTTGCCGATCGAGCCGAGTGTTCGAACTGTCCGTTCTGATCGAACGCTTCGGTGACCGAACGAACCAACTCCATTATTTATCTTTTGACGCGAACTCCTTCACAATGATGCCTTCCCCTTTTTATGTTGGGCGGGTTTAATAGATTTTTCTCTTCATTAGTCAGAAAATATAATTATTTTATTAGGATGCGTATTCAGTTTCCGCGTTCAAAATAATTATGGAAAAACTGCTGCGAAGGCATTGAATGTAAATACTGTCAATTTTATCCAGCAAACACATGTAGCTAGTCTCTCCTGCATGAGTAAAATGCTAAATGGTAATTGGCGGCTGGTTTATATGTGAACCCGCCCTTTTTATCGGGTTTCCTTATTTGCCTTCTTTTTCAGTGGGGTAGTTACAGAATTATACTCGCAATGCGTATAACGGATGTTGCATGAATGATGTTCGGCGACCACCTTCTACGCGCCCTTTCGGTGGATAGCGGGGTGCCATGTGCACGATATGTGGAAGTAGTGAACATCTACATATATATAGATGTAGATGTACATAAATACCCTGCGAGCCACCAAAAAAGGTGTGTGGCAGGGGGTGTAGCACCAGGAGGAAAGGGTAAGGGATGAGGGGGTTGGGGTTTTTCAAATAGGTGAGGGGAACCTGTAATAATATATATATATATATATACTACTAAACCGACCTTCGGATTGATTACTGTGTTTATGGTATATTATATAATATAAACTATACTATATATAATATATATATACCATATATATATATATATATATATATATATATATATATATATATATATAAAGCATAAACACAGTAATCAACCCGAAGGTCGGTTTAGTAGGTGATGGTAGAGCTCACCCATGTACCAAGCCCGACGGCGTGTGAATATTCACACATCAGGGTAGGGGGGCCAGTTCCTTTCCCTGTGCCGGTTATGGTTTCCCAGGAAGATCTGGTACCGGGTACCGGGAATCGAACCCGGGACCCTCTGGTCAGCAGTCCAACGCTCTACCCGCTAGACCACCGCGACCCGCATATATATATATATATATATATATATATATATATATATATATATATATATATATCCACGCGCAGTCCCTAACCTGTACGTTAATACTTATTGTTTTGAACTGACTCCTGGGGGATTTCGACTATAAACATTCTGATCTCTTATTATTCTTGGAAAAAAATACATTTTAAACCTGTCAGTCTTGCAGTCTATCTCTCTATTCTTATATTCGTAATCCCTCCGACCGTAAGTGTGAAGTAGAAGTAGAATGGATTGAGGTCTAATCCCCTCTACCTCACATTCTTGCGACTGCTTTAGGATACGTATAGATGTATATGAATTCTCCGCACGCCACCGCAAGTGTGTGGGTGTGTGAGTTGGGAGGTGTTGTGGCACCAGCATTGCATAGTCCCATTGATGTGATTCAGATGATACATCAAAGGCCAAGGAATAGAAAAGCTCCGAAGGAGAGCATTAAACTTCATAATTAATCACCTCAGAGTTGATTTGACGAAGAATGCCATTGACACCTATTATGTTCATTAATAACAACATTTAAAAGATACTTCAGTCATTTACTTTCACAATATTATTTTTCAAATAATATATAAAATTTAATCGCCTAGTTTCATCGTTTTGGACCTCAAAAAAACTTAGTCCCTCGAGTGCATAAAAATTTGCCTGCCTTTTCAGGAATTCCACCACAAAAGCGCCAAAACTATAAAAATGTAATGATTAAACAAATTGGCTATCACATTCCACCTTCCCCCCAACAATGCAATTGCTTGTTGAATAATAGTTTATATGTTAGCATGCGAGTGGGATGAAGGCATTTTTGCTTGAGTGTATTCCCCACTGTGGGTATAGTTTTGCATATATGCACGTGCCTTCGTTACTTTTGGCGGGTAGTGAACTAACACCCTCGCCACGTGCCCTTGCGGCGGCTTGTGGGCTATTATATAGATGTAGATGAACAATTAGCTTTCTTTGTTTCTGTGATAGTGATTTCGCTCAGGTAAACTTAAGCACTATATAGCCTAAATGAAACTGCATTCAATTTGGTTTCCTTGTACCGGTGGTATCCATGGCAACAATACAATTTAGGATGACGGTAACTTCCAAGAAAGTGTTTCAGGAATGGAATATTACTAGCCATAAAATTACTAAACTGATCATGAAATTAAAAGATCTTGGAATAATCTAATGATTTCGCACTGACAAACTGAATGACCACCGATTTGATTTTTTATCTCTATCCTTTGATAAATCGAAGATCTATTGAACTCCAATGCACCCCACGAAACTCACTCTCAGCGCCGCGACTGGTTACTGACGGAATGCATAAATAAATTTCAGACAGTGCACTGTCATATATGGACAAAAAACAAGGTTGGAGCACGAGGGGGGGGATGGCGATGTTGACACAGGGAGGGTGGGGGATATGTGCGTGAGAGGGATCACAGTGGGGCCTCGGGGGTGGAGCGGTGGGTGGCGTGCGAAGAGGGGAGGGGGGAGCAAAGGAGTAGCTCCGGGGGCATAATGAAACGCCGTGGCGGTTTGAGTGTCGGGGACGCGGGGGGAGGGTGGATGGGTGTTTGGGGAGTGTGTGCGCGCGGGGGTGGGGTACGTGTGTTGGTGAAGGTGGTTGGCTTCCCGTGAGAAGCCTCGCCGGGGGTGGTTTTGAGGGGGCGAGCGGAGTGGGGCCACCCTGCCCCAGGCACCGTGGAGAGAGAGAAGTGGTGGTGTGGAGTGGCACTGCAGGAGGCTAAAGGGATGAAGTTGAGTGGGGGCAAGATGGCTGAGGGTTACAGAGAACGGGCGAGATGGAAGGGAAACACAGACGTAAAAGGAAAAGGGGGGTACTGCGAGGGGGGTATGTGAATGCCCTACCCCATGCAACCTCCCCCCCCCCTCACTCTTCATTTATCCCTGCGGGGAGTTGAGGAGAGGGTCTCGGGAGCAAAAGTTGAGCTTTTAGGGAGGAGGGGGGAGGTGGAGAGCTAGGGGTGACATAGAGGGAAAGGGCTGAAGGGATAGACAGAGGGAGAGAGTGGTGGACGGAAGGGGTGGAATGGGAGGGGGGGTTGGAGGAGGGAAAGCGTGTGGGAGTGATGCGGCCGAGGGCGTGTGGGGCACACGTAAGTGACGGTTTGGGCACCCCGTTGAAAAGATGTTTTGAATGAAGCGTGGAGATAAGACCCGAGGAGCGAATGAAGTGGGGGAGCGTGGAGTAGGGGGGACGTGGAAGTGGGGGGCGGGGTTCGGGAGTGTGGCGTCCGTCAGGAGTAGCGGGCGTGTGTTTGGCGATAGCACACAATGCTTCTCTCTCCCACTCCCGTACATCCTTGGTGGCTCATTAAGTGCCTGGAATTCCCGAGCCTGTCTCGAGCGACTTGAAGGATTTCTCGACTGCACCCGATTAGCTCTCGCCAATATGGTTCTCCGGGCTTAACAAATAATCCAAAACGGTCGAGAATAGACAAGTCTAAAACAGGTGTATGGGAATATTCTTCCTACCTGTGGATCGACCCTCAAAGGGTGTGAGTGCCCCCAAAACTTATCTGGCACGGAAGTGCTTTTTAAGCACTTAAGCCTTTTAGTTCAAAGTCCGCATTAAGATTTTGTCCGCTATAATCTTAATGATATGACTTTAAAGAATCTTAACTTGAAATTATGCTAAACAAAACTAGTGCTTCGAATATTTTACTACAATCAGCAAGCAATATGAAAGTATATCTTAAGTAGTCGATATAAATAATTTTTCCCAGGGTTAAATCTTGCATATAGGGATATTCTAGGTAAATAAAACCAATCAAATATAAATTAATAGTATTTATTCGTTACAAAGGGACCAGCTGATGGTACATTTAAATTTAATTTCATACATAACCCCAGTAACTTTCCTTTTTTTTTGGTCGTTCTCGGTGTACATGGTATGAGATTAAATGAATTGATATCAATTTTTGAAATTTAATAAGATCTGAAATGAATTTACTTCTTAAATTATTAAATATTTAATCCTGTCTAAATCGAAAGTCAAGCTTTATTTGACACCACTTTCCCCGAACCTAAATATCTGACGAATATATATTAATGAAAATGTTAATTTTCTAAGCCTTTTTATGTACATAATGTATATATTTACATGCACATAATGTATTGCATATTATGCATTATATACATAAATAGAAATGTATTTTATATCCATACATATAAAACACATTTATAAAATGGTCCACTTACAGCATGCAGCCAATTCATGGTGGTTATACTATTCAAACACCAAGTAAATCTAAATAATAAATTAAATATGTATTTTTATCCATTTAAAATAAACTTTTACGTCATAAAACTTGTCCTTTCGGGAAGCTTGGCGTACTATTCCCTATTATGTTGGCATTCGCGGATTCGAATAATTCCCTGAGTACCTATGGATATCGTGCTTATTATGCCTCGATGCATCACCTATATAAACCCTTGGATACTCTTCGCTGATGTTCCTTTGCTATTCTATTTTTCGCGCCATACAAATGATTGATTACTTCGTTCCCATATTTAGGATTCCTAGCATGTTTTCAAGTATTCCGAAATTTCATTTTGATGATGATATATGTTATGCATTTTCAAACGGTTTAAATTTTATGATAACATATGTCACACATGTACATACGGTTTCTATATACATGTACATACGGTCTATAATCTGTAACAAGGAAATTCACGGAAATGTGAAAGAAAGTAACCGGAATCATAACCCTCTTTTTCATGCCTCATTATTTCCAAAGCAATTGGCTCGAACATAATCGTGTATCTCATTAAACATTAATTCGGTCCGGCACTTAAATACTTAAGCCAAATTCCCGACCCAAGTCCTAAGAACGAGTGGTTGCCACTTTGCTGCCCCATTCCTCACTACCCCTCCCAAACTCGAATCTCAACCTCATTCTGGGCATTGAATGGCGCCCGACCCACTCACTCCATCGAGCCAACCCTCCGGTCTCCCGAACCTCACTCACTCTTAAGAACCCCCAACCAATCACGAGGCCCTTTACTCGGAGGGGTTATCCCAAAACGATATACTCCCCAAGAGCCCTTATTTTTCCTCCTACAGCCACCGCCGTATATACGTATACGCAGCAGGGAGGAGGCGAGTGAGAGGGGTTTGCTGAGGGTAGGAATGGCTCCCACTTCTATTACGTGGAAAAGGAGTTGATTCAGAGAGAGAGAGAGAAGGGAAAACAAATAGAGTCAGAGGAGGAAGAGAGCGGCGAAGGAGCGTAGCGGAAGAGAGAGGCGGATGAAGGGAAGCACGAGGGAGCCATTCCGCAAAGGAGCGGCCGGGATAGTGGAGAGCGAAGGAGGAAGGCGAAGGGCGACGGGGCCGGGGGAGTGTGGGTGAGCGATATGGGGAAGGGGCGCGCGCTTGAAGATTGAGTGTGCAGAAACGATGGGCCGGGGGGCGGTGTGTGGGCGGGGGATGGGTAGTGGTGTGTGTGGTGGGGAGACGTGGGTGAGGGAGGGGGTTAGGATTGAGAGGGGATGAAGCTGTGAAGGAGGCGGGGAGGTTAGGGGTGGGAGATTTATTGGCTAATGGCAGAGGGTGAGGGGAACCGAGCGGCTCAAGGGGAGCAATAGAGCGGCTCCCTTATGGTTTTCGGGGGTGCGACGGGTTTTTGGGGAAAAGTAAGGGCCAAACAACTGCACAGGAAGGGAAAAGCGAGCGAAGAGGTAAATTTAACTTCGCTGAAGATACAACTTTAAGCAATAACTGTTGAGTGATTGGGTGCATAGTTATATTTTGTGTTTGGTGCAATAAGCGATGAAATATGAGAAAAAACAAAAAAGTTCGCATTGCATAATGGAATATTTTAGTAAATAATATCAGAATTCAAGCGTAGCCTGTTTACCGCTTTTCGAGTAGTTGACGTACTGGTGAATATATAGTGCGTGTCAGAGACATTCTACTACAATCGGCTCGTACGTTTTCATGGCAGTGTAATTCGTGGAGCTACGGTGGGACTTATAAGCAAGCGAAATCAGAAAAGATATCCGGAAGCCTTTACCAACATCTAAAACACGCCACAAAATTTGTATTTGAAAAGTAGATTAAGTACTCCATTATCTTCCAAGTTGTGTACGTGATCCATAGGTATAAGAACGTTAAGAAGAACGTTAAGAAGGCTAAAATCGAACGTGATAAGATTTATATCGGTCGTTACTCTATTTAGATGCTTGATTTATTTTCCTGGCACGACATATATCTAATCTCTTGTAAATTACATATTTGAAGTGATCCGGCTCAATTGACAGAGAATCGCAGAGACGAAGAGCATACCAAACATTTGGAAGGACCCTCATGAAAGGGCGACCTTTTCGGAAATCGATTTCAATTCGACGTAGGTAGATCTGCAAAATATACATGCCCTGATACACAGTCGGGTTAATTTCTACGTCCTGTGCCGGGTTCGATCCTTTTTGAGCCAAAGAACCTTCCACACGGACAAAATGCCTATGTTTATTTTCTGCTCATGAGTTTTTCATATCCCCTGCGGTTTACGACTTCGGGATAAATAAATTCCAATCAGCGGTGCATTAATCCGTCCCGGGCGGAAAATGTCCGCGCTGCCTCATTGGCGGAGTGGTTTTTCCCGACGCTTTAAGGCCTTCCGTTTTTAAGGACTGTGGCAGCAGGGGACAGGAGAGCGCGCGAGTGGTGGGGATGAGTGGGAAATAGGGGTGGTAGGATAAGGGATGGCGCGCTTGGACAGGAGCGGCAGGGGTGCGGGAGGAATGGAGTGTGGGAGGTAAATGGCCGAGGAGGGGCTGGAAGAGATTTCTGGGGAGGGGTGGCGCGCCAGGGCGGAGGCTGGGATCGGAGAGCTGTGAGAAGGGTGCTTGGGGAGGGGGGAGGGTTGAGATTTTTCGGTCTCCTGCCCTGCCGGGGGTCGGTGTGAGCGCGAAGGGAAGGAGGGAGTCGCTGGAGCGGGAACGGAGACTGGATGGGGAGATGGATGGGCAAGAGAGAGAGAGAGGGTAGAGAGAGGGGTCGACCGTAATGGAAAAGGAAGTTGATTATGGCCACAGAAAGAGTGAGCGGCGGGGCAAGGGGGGAGGAAGAGTTGGAGTGAATGGTGGGGGTGAGGAAGGGTGTGGGGAGGAAAGATGGGACAGTTAGTGGAGTGTGGGGGGTGGGTATGTGGGACGGAGTCTACTAGTTGCGCCTCCGGGTGGGAAGCTTTTTGTTGTGTGTGTGTGTGGGGAGGGAGGTGCAATGTGGAGAGGGAAGGCGAGGGCTGCCGAGGAGGGGTGGAGGAATCGGAAGGGGGTTGGACCTCCCATCCACCCACATCCTCCCCTAATAAAATCCTGGGTAAACTGCGCGTGGCCACTGGGTTGAGGGGAGACGGAGAGAAAGAGTTCGTTGGGTAGAGGTATATAAGTGTGTGCGTATATATATATATATATATGTGTGTGTGTGTGTGTGTGTGTGTATATATAATTCGGGAGTATGGGAAGGAGTGGGTGGAAGGCGAGAGGAAGGATAGCGAAAGAGTGAGGGAGGGATGGATGGATGGAGGAGGGGGGAGGAGGCGGCAGCAAGAGACCGTGATTTATTCACGTCGAAAAGGGGGTGCAATCATTTAAAGAGTCGTTGATTCTGAGGAGGGGTTTTGTCATCCCTTTTACATAATTCGAATTTAGAGGAATCGGAGGGTGAGATTAGGGTGGTGGGGCGAATGGGGAGGGTTTATTTTGGATGTGTTGAATGGAGAGGGTGCGATAGATATCTCCTTTCAGAAAGGGCGTTGAATGACGGACGAATTTCACGCCTGTTTTGTTTGTCACGTCGGAAAAGGGATCTGTTTCCTTATTCCAGTCTTTTGAATCCTGGTGTCGCAAGAGGCCAGGGATAAGGAGCTCACTTGTAATGACACTTTTACTGCAAAGACATGTGTTCTGGAGCAGTTTCTTCTCGTAAAGTTGTTGAAATAATATCCTTACGTTTATGCATTAGAAATTGAACATGAAATCATTCTATTACATAATAAATATACACTATTAAATCTGGGTATAATATTTTACTAAGATGAGAATTGATGACATTGGAGCACATTCTGTAGTACATTCGGAAAATAATAAATGAAAACGTACAAATAAATGCTGATAAATTACATTAACCCCATGAATATTTAAAAAAATCATGCATGGAGTCTTTTCATTCCAGTCAGAAATCACATAAGTGACAAACGTAAAAAAATGAAATAAAAGTTTTGATTTGAGATAAATGCGAAATCGTATGTTTTTCTATCATTCTCAACGATAATCACTCTCATCTCACTCTCATAATGCCATTTAGGGATTCAAATTAAATATCAAAACTGACATTGGTGTAACTTCATGCAGTAGATAGGAATCTCCTACACGATAGACCAATGATTGAATGTTTTTGGTAATCGGTACGCTAGAATACAGCTTCTGTAGAATGCGATCAGCTCCATTTGAATACCTGATAAGACTATGCCCACACAAGCAGCCAAGAATATTGATAGCTAATATTGATTGCTAGCTATGATGGGTTATGAAAGCATAGCGATGGAAAAAACAGATTATAACAAGTCATCCCAACGTAAGAATACTCTCTGGATTCCCGGCGCTAGTGCTCTTGGTGGCAACGGATCTCCTTTCCAGGACAACTCCATCACCCAGTGGCTTTTAGACGGGATTGGAGAATACTGGCAAATATTTAACACTGCTAATCCAACGGTAAAAACTTGAGACTGTGATATTTGTAGACGTTGCAATTAAGCCATGAAAGGGCTTATTTTTGCTAATGGGATTTCTTGGGATATGCTAATTATTACCTCCCTATGGGCATTAGAGAGAGTCCTAGAAATTGCCAATGCAGGAATTAAATGGGGGCTAGAAGAAAAATTTGAACCGCGAAGGGAATTTAGTATGTTCGCGGGCGACTCGGTGATTTACCGGAAGATATCTGCGGAAGAGAATCGAATGATACTAGCAAAATCTCTCGTTAGTATTTCGAAATGCTGCACAAAATGATGATTGGAACTAAACCGCAACAAATTTTCGGTGTTAAATTTCTTTAAAAGATCCATGGTTTTTTGGTAAAAACTGGCCAGAATTGATCTATCTCGTAGAGTGGTTGGCACGGTTAAATATCTAGGTGCAACTATCCCTGCCGACTTATCATGAGGTCTTCAGATACGTAAAATGTGTGGGCCAGCCAATAAAAAATTGGAAGCTACTAGACGTATTTTTGGAACGTGTGAGTATAAGGTCAAAGATCGTTCTTACCATTCTCTCATAAGACCCCATTTAGTGTGTTCTTGTAGCCTATAGGATCCGATGGAAAAAATGCCTTTTTCGGAAAACTGAGAAGGTTCAACTTCAAGGTTCCACTTTCTTCAACTCTGTCATGGCTAAACAAATAGCCTCACTGAAATGCTTCTAGAGCTGGATCGGGAATCGTTTGAACAAGGTAGATTGAACGCTAAGTTCACCTTATTAAAAAAATGAGCCGTTTGTTTTAGTAGGGAAGTATCGTACCGAAATTAATAACAGCAAATCTATAGTCACAAGAATGCCACTCGCCTTCCAGACAACCTCAACTTCTAGGGAATAAGTAGTCTCACTTGTATGCATGCATTTTACATTGCTCTTCTTTGTTTTGTCGTCGAATCTCTACCCCTATGACCAAATAGAACTAAAATAAGACCTTAGTGCGTATTAAAACACCCTAAGACTTTTTTTGTACTTTCAAGTTTCTTCCAATCTCACGTCGTCCCTCACGCGGTCAATTTCCATTGGTAGTGTATCAATTTTTCTAACGGCGGCGTCAGGAGTGGATAATTCAAGTTGCATGAGCGTAGTCTAATTATCGATTTCCCTGAAGAATTCTGCATATCCGAGTTTTCACCGCGTTGTTGTTTGAAGCCGACAACAGTTTCGCCGAAGTTTCATCCGGCGTCTTCAGGTCGAAGAATCTACGCAGCCATATACATCGATTTCCCTTATTTGCTTTCCAGCTGAACCTAATCCAGTTTTCATGAACCGTCTTTGTATGCTGGCGGTCCCTCTCATTTAAGTCCTTAATATTAATTTTTATTCACTCCTATTCAGTATGCCTGAAACTTTCTTTAGTGGGTCAAATTAAAACTTGTTTAGAACTAGTTTTATTTTGCCACTAATATGTACGCATGTGTTTTATCTTTTTTATTTCATCCCTGAAGATGAAATTCAAGGATTTTCATAATAGGGATCGGAGATCTCTGCCAAAAACATATTTTATGAATATTTTTTTAAACAATACTGAATAGTGTTATATAATGTATTTCAGATAACCCTAAAACAATTGAGAGACTTTCCAATTTTTTTCAAAAGTGTGTACACACATTAATCCTGGCTCAAAATAAATTAAGGCAACTGAGCTAATGACTCTCAAGGCATAGATTTTTATTGCAAATGAAAAGGGCGACTCGGCTATAAAATAATACTAACTATGCTGGAATTTAAAAATGTAAGCAATACTGTATAGTTGATGATTTGGTAAATAGCCACCATATTTTTAATCCCTTACCTTTGTCCCTTTTCATCTTCTCGTCCATCATTAGTAGATCGTCCTTGTCCTTCATATCGTCACCGTCCCCTTCCGCGTCTGAAGAGCACGAGGCGGGTCCGCCACCGCCCCCACCGCCGCCGCCGACCCCGGCCCCATCGTCCTCTTCATCCTCCGCTTTATTCTTCGGTTCCCACGTCATCTTATTCTCCTTCTTCAGCCGCCGCCTGGCGTTGGCGAACCACGTGGACACTTGCGTGAGCGTCATCTTCGTGATGATGGCAAGCATTATCTTCTCACCCTTGGTGGGGTAAGGGTTCTTCTTGTGCTCATTCAGCCAGGCCTTCAGGGTGGCCGTGGATTCCCTCGTCGCATTCTTCCTCCTGGCCGCCAAATCATAGCCGGCGCCGTATCTGAAGGATGATAAGAAAATTGCGAGGAGAGGATGAGCACGCTTCCTTAATAAATCTTATACGAGCAGAGAACGTGAGCTTTTTGAACCACAAACTTTAGAACATGGAAATGTAAGACGTGAGCTAAAGGCCAGGGATAAAATATGTATTCATTAGTCATTAAAATAAACTCTACTTGTTGAACTTAAATAACTAAAACGCATAGCGAAAAAAAGGTATAATTCAACATATTCATAAACTTAGGTTAGTACTAGCACTGCGATACCAACTTAAAAGTACTCTCTCAGCGATTACAATAATTCGTTGTATTATCAATCCCATTAGCTGCTAATGTTTGTCGTAAGATATTAGTAAAAATATTTAATGTCCAAAAATTACTGGTAGCTTTTTTAGTCTGCTGTAACCGCTAATACAGTGAACCATGTAATTGGTCAGAAATGACAATCGTTGAGTTTGAAGGATGTATAGCTGTATGATGATGGATAAAAAAGTTAAATCTATTATTCATCCAAGAGGAATACTTGATTTCCAGATTTCTACTTGGTTCATTCGTTATAGAACAGTTTTTGGTATTTCTGTGTCATTTATTTCATCCAATAGGACGTATCATCGGCCAGTAATGGTGATGCACCCATTATAGGAGAAACTTCGAATGGCAAAATAATCACACATATAAGCCTACGATCGATAATAAAGAATATTTCCCCAGAACAAACATTATCCATTGAACGGAATTGTTTTCATATGTGCCGACTTTTACTGTTTATAGGTAATGGATTAATTATAGTTTCTCGAGACGGCCAAAATATTAATGGCATTCGTAGAATATATAATTTTGACAACTTAAGGTGAATACATGCACACCAACCAGATATGCACTATGCAACCATTTAAATAATCTTGTTTCTGTTGCAGGACGAATAGAATTTTTACAAACATAATTGAGGATTACATGCATCGGTGATCTACAAGCAGCTGAAAAAAACTAAACGACTTTTTTCCGACTTTTCCGTTTTTAAACGACTTGTCACCAAATTACACTCCGAAAGGACGAAAAGTAGAAAGGATATCTCACATTTTTTTCCTGCGTAACATGGGTTTGAGAGTATCAAGAGTGAGTGTTCACGGAAAAACTAAAAGAGCTTTTCCATTTGAGTCACGTCGATCAGGACAATCAAAATTGTCAACTACAAGTGTTATTTTTGGTAAAAAAATGCATCAAAATTCCTATATCGGTTGTTTAATACTGTCGAGAATATTTGATATTTAATAGGAAGAGTTCATCACTAAGAGTAGGATAAATACAAATATTAAATCATCGAAAATGCACATACTACCACAATCATTCCGATTGGGCTCAACATAAAGTTTAATCAGTCAAATCAGTACCTACGCAGTCGGAGTCACCCACTTTCAGGTGGTGGAAGCCGTCTCCAAGTTCTTAAAACCAACTCAAAGGGATGAGATTAAGGAGGGAGATGTTTTCTCCGAAAGAGAATGAGGAGAGGTGCAGGCAGAGGAGAAGTGCGAGCGGAACGAGTGCTGGCATTGTTGGCCCACGTACTCGATCCCCGAAAGCGATCGACTAAGTCGAGGGGATTGCAGGAGATGGCGGTTTGAAAAAGTGGCGAAGGACGTGGAAGAGAGAGAGGGAAAGAAACAGAATGAAGAAGAGTTCTTTCTTCTGAGGGAATCAGAGGATGGAGATGGGTATTGGGGGGGGGGGAAAGGAGATTTTGTCCGGGTGTGTTCCAAAGGGCCTCAGGGCGCGAAAAGACCATCGAAACGGCAGAGGAGAGGGCGTGGAAGAAACACGTGGGGAGAAGGGGAAAAAATGCCTTCGCCCACCATCTTTCTCCTCCAGACGGGCGAATGGATGTGAAAATGATTGGGAGAGCGGTAGGATCCCGTCGAAGTGGTTCTTGGCATTGGGGGTTGGGAGACGTATGGGGCGCGGAAACTACTGGGGAGGGCAAGTTGGTGAGGGCGGGGGAGAAGAGAGTTGGGAGTCCACGGCGCTCCACTCCCGCGCTCTCTCTCTGTCTCACTCCCTATACACATATCCCTTTTAGCTCCCAGGACCTCCCATCCCACCACCCCCGTCGAACCCCCCTCCCTCATCTTCCTCTCAAGAAGCCGCCTGTCAGCCTTCCCATAGAGCCCTACTACTGTGGGAAAAAGGGAGAAGGGAGTTCGGATGGAGGTACTTATCCGAGGTGAAAAGAACTCTTAACACTTCGCCTAATACTGGCTGCGGGAACTATGCGTTCCCATCATGGCACCATCTCCCTTCCTTCCTTGTCCAGCACGTACCGTCCCCTCCTTACTCATGAAACACGAGAAACTTAATCGACATTCGCACACTAAATACCTCGCAGAAGGCCACGTTCTCGTTTGCGAAATGTATTTGTAGAAGTTAGCAAGTAAAATGGAATCCTTTTTACCCCGGTAACTAGTGGAAAGTCACGTGCGTTGATATTTCAATAGAAATATGATACTCCTTTGATGTGTCGGGTTACTATGAATCTAGACCAAAGAAAGTGATATAAAATTATAACGAAGGGTTAGTAGAATGTATTGCTTCTTAATTAGTTGTTTTTGGCGACATCAAATGACTATTCTTACTTCCAAAAATAATAAAAACATAAGTGTAGTCTCATTTCCGAGCGCCTCATATACGCCTCGTGCCCAGCATATTTTCTGCGTAGTTTCGGAACATGAGTAATATGTTTACTCAACGAGCATTAGAGGGTTGCTATTTATATTTCATGATGAATATATCATATCATCGGTTATTGAGAAGCTCCACGAATGCATAGTTTTCGGAAAACACATGTATTGAATTGAATGATTTTTTTCTGTCTGTTTAGATGAACCATTATTTGTGATCACTATGTTACCAGTGTATAAAAGGAAAGACATACTCGTAATATCTCTATCATTACTTAGTATGTTTTTCAAATATTTGGTTGGTTGTATCTTTATTATCTTTCTTGAGCCTTGTATAAGAAATGTTAATCTTACATGTCTACATATGTCCCTTGTTTTACATATTCACCCATGGTCTTCCTGGTAGGACATTCTCTGTGGTTAGCTCCTTTATAAATCCATAGTCTCATTTATTTGCCGAAATCCTCTGAATTTTTTTTAGAGTGTTCCAGATAACTTTATGTCTTCTACTTGTGTTAATTTTATGTTCCCCATGTAATCTATTTACACTAAGAAGTTTCGTATTTCCCCTAAACTCCATCATATTTTTCCCACACTGATACATGAAGTTATTATAGTATATAAAAATTACTATTGGATGGGACGATAGAATCGCTGTCATTTCCAAGACATTTCCAAAAATAGTTTCTGGTAATAACGTTGTGTTTAATGACTGAAAAGCTCTTCAAAGTATTGCTTGAAAAGAAATAACAGTTTAACAACTGCTGGAAAGAATCTTATGGGATTGAAAATATTTAAAATAAACTGTACGAACTTTATTTATCGTATGTTGTGCATAGTATATAATCGGGATAGTAGGCCAGACAAAATTCATTGGTATAAACTTACTTTTCCAAAATTGAATTTGAGTTTACCCTACTCACTCATCTTGAGAGCATACAGTGAGTGATGCCTATATTAATATGTTGAAATATTTACATGGAGAGATAATTTGTAAGTTAATATGTAGTAAAATGTTTGGCTGTTCCCAAGGGCATGCCACTAGTGGTGGAAAATGATGGAGGAATTCCCACGGACCGAGCCATCAATGGCAAAATATATGAATCCAAATTCTCGCGTGCATGTGCAACATGCCATTCTTGTCATTAAAAGTAAACAATGATTCCGAAACATTCCCTTCTCATATGAGACGGTGGGAGTGGCAGAGGAAATGGCGGCGTAAAACTGCGTTCCTCGGGGCAATTACGGCAGCGTTTATAGCCCTTCGCCGGGCCCACCTTCTCCCGGCCTCCGAGAGGAGTGTCATCCCGGCGCGGCGGAGGGCGCATTCCCCCGCGTGCCAGACGTGACGTGACTCCGCCCGCCCGCGCGTCGCTCCCGCTCGTGGGGCGCAGGTGCTTGACTCGAGTGGGACGCGGGCGAGAGAGCGGGGCGGCGGGCGCCGCCTCGTCAACAGCCCGCCTTCGCACTTCGCCTCCCCCTTGAGACTCTTGGCATGGCGGCGTGGGTGGCGCTGCCGCCGCGGCGGCAATCGCCGGCTCCAGTGGATGCGGCGGGTCGCACCCAGATGGCGCGGGGGTGACAAGTAGAGATCGAAGACGGCGAGGAGAAGCGACTTTCTCCAATCATCGCCCCCTTCTTTCCTTTCGCCCACCTCTGCCCCCATACCCCTTTTCATCCTCTGCCCCCACCCCCTCTCGTCCCCGCGCGCCACATCGAAACTCCTCCCCTCAATTGGGGATCGGATGCCTCAGCGGGCTTTCTTTATCGAGGAGGTGGCATTCGGTTCGCGGCTTTCACTCGCCAAACCTCTCTCTTTTGGTCGCTATCCTCCGCCGCAGAGAGAGATGTGCTCAGAGTGGTACGAACGTCCGTATTTTTTATTTAAGAGGTAAGGGATGCTTCTTAGAAGAGATTAAACGACAAACTTGGCCATTTAAAGATAAAGAATGGTGGAGAAAAACCTCCATCAAGGAGAAATTAATTGTCACAAATGAGGTCGATATTACCTTTCAACTTAGTGAAGAAATTAATTTTGGAATTTCACAAAGATAGAAATGAAAATGAAAAATTATGAAAGAATGGGATCGGAGTTCCAGGTGGTGAAATATACCATTTTTAATATTTTCCTCGGAAAAACCTACAGAGAACGACAGGTATTTTTGAATTACTTATTATATTAATACTTGCTACTTCTCGTACAATAATACAAAATCTCGTGTAATGTATACATTAATATATAATTATATTTATGCATATAATATATTTATAGATTTATATTTATCGATTTATTAAAAAAAAAATATATATATATATATATATATATATATATATATATATATATATATATATATATATAAATCCTCGCATAGCAAAACGAATCACAGAATCCAGGAAAGCTGACCTTTTTCATCCGTTCCATAATTCAATTTTTTTTCTCGACCGTCCATCCCCACCTTTGTTTTCTCTCCTCTCTCTCCTGGTGCCTCACCGTTCCACCCCACACACTTCTTCCCCTCGCCTCACCGGCAGGATTCTAACCTTACCTCCCGATCGACCGGAGATCCCTTCCCCACCCACCTCCCATCCTCCTCCTCGACTGTCAGATTGATGTATTCCTCTAGCTTCTCCCTTTCAAGGCTCTCCCTTCGACGTCCTCCACTTCCTCCTCCTCACAACTTCTCCCTACCTCATTCCCTCCCACCCCCTCTTTCTCTCTTTCTCGAATTCTCTCTCTTCTCTAAAAGGCTCTGCCTCCTTCGGTTCTTTCGTCTTCTTCCCATTATAATTCCTTCCCCCGAACCTCTTTCTCCTTGTGGTCCTCGCTCACTATGTCTCTCCCCTCTCTCTCCGCCCTCTAATGACTCCGCGAGTTGATTTCTTTCTCTAAACCTCAGTCTGATTTATATACTTAGAAGCCATCATTTTGAGTCATAGGCGGCTGACCTCTTCTCGGGATTTCGTTCTGCTCTTAGAATGAGTGGAGGGATTTAATTAAGACGGACGGATGAATAAGATCTCTTTAAGGGAACACAAGGTAGATGGTGTAGCGTTCATGCAGAGATGTTTGCCTTTTTTAGTGCTATCTGTGAATAAACGCGGAGTTTCTGTGTTCTTATTATATCCGATGGACTTAAGGAAGATCAATTTTTTCAATGCGTTACCTCCGTACTTATTTTGTCTGAGTAGCAATTGAGAAGTTTCCAAAGCGATGGACTAATTATGCTTAAAAATATATATTTTTTAAAAAATTCAAACGCTACTAAAACATCGAGATTTTTTATTGAAACATGGATAAAATCATGCGATTAAGAGAAAAAGGAATCCGTGTATATTATCGCGTTAAAACACATTATCCGCCATGTGTCAGATATAAATTATCCTCGGTCTACTTGATTTTCTTATTCTTCAACTTCTACATAGTACCCTGCAAGTCGCTGTAAGGGTGTGTCAGGGACTTAAGTGTAGTTACATAACTACATACAACATTTTTTCTTACAACCTTTTTTTTCTCCAAAATATCCCTTCACATAGGAGACCAGACACAATTCCCAATTTCCAGTGGCTTCCTTTCTCTGGAGTCTCTATTTCCTTATGGATATTTTTATTTTTTCTTTCTCTCTGATACTTTCATCCGCAATCGGATCTTCGTCAACATCAATTTCTTATCGGATCTTTCGAAAATGGTATTTTGTTTTGTTATCTCAAACCATCCTCCACTTGGATGCCAAAACTCATTCTATAGGGTTAAGAAACGAAGATAGTCCTTCTCTTTTCTGCCCCTTTCCGATGAATGTCTATATCATACATTATTACATTTTTCAAAGGTGGAGGAGGGGAAAAATATATCCCAAAATAATTTGTAAACAAATATCCCAAGTTATTTCATTGGATGTCGAAAATGAATACCATTGGTCCTGAGAATATTTTTGCTTAATATAATTTCAATGTTTCTGCTTGTTTGCTTAAATCAGCAGATACAGCCCCAGTCCGTTGGATTTGAAATATATTATGGAAAGATTGACAGAAAAACCCGAAAGGCTTTCGAATGCCAAAGTAGCTATACAATTTAAAAGTTTTGACAGTAAAATAATTTCCCCTTGCATTTTGATTATAAAACTAACCTAAATATGGCCGGCATAAAGCCAGTGATATTAGAGTTAAGATAAAGGGATACTGTAGTAGAGACGGATTTCACCGGAGTCTATTAATTGGGATACTCTATATACCTTAGCTAAAACACCATCTCAATATGCACATTTCAAGCAGATAATCCGAATTTTCTGTAATTTAATGTAGCCGTGATCTTCATAGTTGTCGTTTGAAATCTTGATTTGATTTTTTTACACCAAGATCGAATATAAGTATTTTATAAATATATTTTCGTGACCAAGCTCATTTACCTGTTTAAACTCAATTGATAAACAGTTTTGAGTATTCCTTAACGGAGCACGACCTCTTCCAGCACGTACTTTTGAAAATTCGCAAATTTTTGTGAGAACCACCCAAATCCATTCCTAAACATTTCTTGCCCACTGCCGACAAAACCTTTACCTGAGCGTGAAGAGAAAAAGAATGTATTTAATTTATCATGGCGTCGATGGGAAACCTTCTCTCGCCAGTAACTACCATCTTCACCAGCAAACCACTGTCCTGCCACCCTCGTATTGTATTTAACTGCTTCCAAACCCCTTCCATCCCCCTCTTTGCGTGAATAAGCGACCCCATCCCCTCTTCAATCCCCTCCATATTAAGCACATTCAAGTACCTGTCTCTCTTCAATTGTATTCTTCCTCCCCGAGGCACCTCCCTCCCCTCCCGATCTCCTCGTCTCCCACCACGTACACAACCCTCTCTCCCAAGGATTGAGAAAGACAGAGGGGGGGGGGTGAATAGGGTGGTCGACAGAGTGTGTGTGAGTGGAAAGGGGAGGAGAAAAAGTAAGAATCACACAGCCATTGCGTATCTCTCGAGTCACGCGATCAGCAATAGGGCGAAGAGACTGAGAAAAAGGGAGGGAGAATAGGAGAAATGGGGGAGGGGTGGGGTGTGTGTGGGCGTGTCCGAGGCGCAAGACTGCCTCGAGTTGCGGCAAGGGTTTGATAATGGGAGGAGGGAGAGGGAGGGTGGCATGGGAGGGGGTTGAGAGAGGAATGCTTAGAAACTGGGGACGCAAGAAATAGGGTAGTGAGCAAGATGGAGGGAAAACATATTTTCAAAGTGGGAATGAAATTGTGAAATATAATTGCGTATTTAAATGTTTTGGTAAAGTTCATCGAATCATCTCATAACTGAAGGCAGTAAATATCTTTTTGAGATGCCTACTTTAATATCAATACAGTTTCTTGATGTTATAAAACAAACTCTATCCCATGGGACCAAAGTAATATCTGACGGCTTAGCATCCCTCAATTGAATAGAAATGCTCTTCGGCAGAAACGCAGTCATCTTAATGTTAACCATAAAAGTAATGGTGTGAATTAATTAAACAGGTGTATTACATGCGTTGAGTTTGCGATAACAATTTAAACTGAAATATTAATTAATAAAATTTGGCACCGCCTTTTGAAGTTCTTTTATTTTTATTGTTGTTTATATACTTGAAACTGTATTTTTTTGCATGAGTAATGAGATTTTTGTTCTTTTACACATAATTGCGAAAATGTCTTTATCTTCTGCTCAAATGTTTTGCATTTCCTTATATTTTTAGGTTCCAATGATCAAACAATTATTACAGTGCATTGAATACTTCTGGCCTTCTGATAAGTTTTCTGTAACAAAAACATACTACACGTGCTTACTCTTACATAGGACCGCAAAAATGCTCTCACGGTGCATTGGTATTGGTAGCAAAATAACAGAGAAGGGCATGGTTTTGGGGGGGACTCCAATTGATAACTCTACGTACCACTGTCGAGTGTGAACTGGCGAGATATTCTCAGATGGGCAAGCGTCCAAGAGAACTTACAAGAGTATCTTCCAGTTATTGCTATCATGTGGACGTTTAACAAAAAATTACCACAAAGTCTTAAATTCAAGAGTTGCCCACCTGAGTAACGAAAGCATGAGTGTGAAAGCGCAAACTGCCCGGAGGGTTAACTTAGTTACTAGTGCTTACAGACGCTGACAGTTTAGTCCGGGTAAAATCCCAGTGATACCTATAGAAACTTCAGCTACACTTAACCGACTGTTTTCTGGGTACTATATGTTTTTGGTTAACCTAAAGCGAAAGGAAAGAATTTTAAAACGCTCAGAGAAAGGAAGTTTAACGTTCATCAATCACTCAATGTGAAATTTTTTTGCATGCTGCCGAGTTTAGAACGAGGTGAGCTCTACTTAACTTTTCAAAGTAACTTTAACGTTTTTTCTGTGGTTAGCAACGATTTATACGATGTACAAATGATGATCAGGGAGTGAGCGAAGAAAAATAAGAATGGAGTGTAGGAAAAATTGTGGGTCCACTTATTGTGGGAGTAATTTTAAATCAATGAGAGCAGAGTTTACGCAGGAGGTAAGAGTGAGAACGCTGTGTAATGAGGGAACAAAACTTGAAAGAAATTATAATGCTTGTTCAAGCGTGAAAGACGTATGAAATGGTAAACTTAGGAAGAGATGAAAACATTCTTGAAATTCTTTTTGAAAAAAGTAAAAAGTCTCAAAACAATAGGAATACCAAAACCACCCTATTCTAACCTTGAAAGAGAATCAAATCCGAAATCGAAAGGCCATTTCTCCAATAAAATTGCAGGAAAATATATTATGATTTACTGCAATTATTTGAGAAAGCTTAAAATAAAACAATAATCTTCCTGTCGGAGGACAATATTTGCCAAAATCAGTCACGGACTAGACTTCATTTGTTGATATAGCTTTCCCTGCTATATACCTTTCCCTGCAAAAAAATAATCTGAAGGCTTACTTGGTATGAATGTTATCTTACAAAACGTTTGACTTTTTGAATTGGATTTGATATTTTTGAGAACATTTCTAGCTCCCTGACTTCTAATAGTGCCATAGATGGCTCGTTACTGCGACACTGGGGTACATGGAGAATGAAAATTTAACGAGGCTTGAGGATGCTTGAAGAAAGTCAAGTTTGTAGACTTAGTTACGGAATAGTACATAAATTGCACAAATAAGAACCTATATTGATGGAACAACAGTGAAAAGTAAAAATTTTAAAATGACTTACTATTCTAGGAAACCATACTCTTGATTCATTCCCTCATAGATAGGTGTATCAACCGTTGTGACTAAATAATTCCTTCGCGGTAGACACGCCTCCCAACACTGCGAGAAGGCTAGAGGAGAGAGAGGGGAAGAAGATATGGGTGTGCGGCGTCAGGAGCGGGGGATGCAACGGATGCAGGGGCCTTGGGTGAGGAGGGGAGCGATGATGGGTAGAGTGGTTTCACCCCCTATTAAAGGGAGAGGGTGGCTTCAACCCCCCGTTCTCCTCTAGGGGACCCCCTTTCCACGCATCGCCAACTCCTAGCCTCACCACTCACGCCCCATCCACCACCCCTCTTGCCCCCACGACTTCAGAAAATCCCCCTCAACCACGGCCAATATTCGCAGCCCCATTCCCTCCCCTGCCACCCCTTTTATTCACAGCAACAACCTCTCCCCATCATCATCCCTCCCTCATTCGGCACCCCATCCATCTCCATATCCACTCTCTCCGTTTTTCCCCCCCTTCCCTACACCTCCCTCCCGATCTCCATATTCGTCTAATCTCTTCCCTCTACTTTGTCCTTTCTCTCTCTCTTTCACCCATTTCGCTTTTAATTCATTTCCCTCCGTTTTTCTTTTTCCGCCTTTTTCTCTCAAATCCGTTCCCCTTTCCCGTTCCTTTCACTGACCCTCCCACAGCCACTCTCTCTCTCTCGCCCGGTACTTTTCCCGCGGTCTCATCCACTCCGACTCCCGCCCTCCCCCTCCCTCCTCCCTGTCGCCCTCCCAACCAGCGGGCAACCTTTTTTTTATATCCCTTGTTTTCTGCTTTTCCGTTCTTTGTTTAAGTTAATCATTAATCATTTAATTCATTCTTTTCTCTTGAACTGAAGTTGTTCTTTTGTTTTTTTTGTATTATTTCCTTTGTTTCCACGGGAGCCATTATTTGGCTGCTCTCTTTTATTTAGTTCATTCTCCGTTAGTCTTTTTTTCATGATAGTTTATATCAACCCTGTGGTCCCTACCCTCCCCCACATCCGTCATATTTTTTTCTCCTGCATCCCTATCCCAATGCAAAACCCTCTTCATCCCCTCATCCGTATCATTTCTTTTTAAAATTTTGCATCGTGTGCATTCCCCCATATGTGTTTTTCCTCGAGTTTTTTTTTCTCTCCAACTGCTTGGTGGTCATTACGTCCTTTCCATCACCTTTCATTTGCTCTTGCCGTCATGCGTGCCCTAAACTCTCCTCTCCTGCTCTTTTTTTCCCCCTCGTCGCTACTCCGTTTCGTAATGCGCTCCTCTCACGTAATCATCTTTTACGCCTTTTCCATTTTTGTCGCGGGGCCGTGCATGTCCACCCACTCTTTTGGCAACAGACGTACTTCCTCACCCCATCTAAACACAGCACATATTTTCATTCGCCATACACCTTTTCTTCATCCATGAACACATTAAAAAAATTATGCGGTCCATTTTTTTCGTTTTCATCTTATATGTGTAATCCCTCCATGCGTGATTCTACAATTTCACTCTTTTTGTATGAGGTTAGAATCTAAGTTGTGGCTCAGGTAAATGGACGTAGTTCCCAAAATATGAACAAATTCGGGTGATCATCATTGGTTGAGCTGTTTCCGCTGTATGTATTGTACGGTAATATGGAGGGCCTGAATTTTTTATTTGAAATATTATATTAGCATTGAAAAACGATCGCAGATTTTAAAACGCAGCGCAACGAGCTCTTTTAAATGACCGTAGAAGATTATCATATACCCGAATTAACCTCATTAGCTTAATAGAATCATCAGCAGGCCGTCACCAAGCTGATAACTTGAAATTAGGACGGTCTCACTCATTCATCCAACATAATGAAAGGATTTCTAGTTCAATTTTCATTTCGCTCACTCCAAAATTATTCGTTTTCCAAAACCTTTTTGTTGTCACACATTTTTTTCTTTTCGATAATTTTTACTCTTTGGTTACCTCATCAAGTCGTCTCCGTTTCCTTAGGGTTCTAAATTTCATCTTCGCCCCCTCAAAAGTGGAAACCAATCTCATATTCTTCATTATATCTTTCACAAAGAATGTTATGTAAAATCACACTTATAAACCCTAAAGTAGAAGTGGTACCTAATTAGGAGAAAATTTATTTGAGCCTAGTTGAACGAGTGCAGAAAACATGATGATAGCAATGACTTATTAAAGGAAAGGGCTGTTAATTCAAGGAACTAATAATGTCGTTAATTTATTTTGAATTATTAACATACAATAAGCATTTATCATATTGGACACTGTTTCATGATGTAATTATAATAAAGTCATTTTTAAAGGTTTTAAAGATAACGGATGAGATATACAAAAAAATTTGAGATAGTACCTGATGAGTGTGAGCGGGTAGTATTACTGTCTTTGAGGCCACGCACAAATTTTAAAATACAAAATGCAATTCTCTTTATGAATTTTTCGCACGCTAAAGACTTTTGGTCATTGAAATGTAAATGCCGAGTAATCTATTTTCGTGTTCAGTAACTTTAAAAGCACTCTGGAGTAGATAATCGTCAGATCTGGGATAAAGTTTTATTTCTAAATTTGATGACTTGTGAAGTTGAAGCCATAAAAAAGGGATGTATTTATTTAAGGCAAAACCACATTTACGAATTCTGTCCCTTCTCACCCTCCTGTCAATAGGCATGGAACAGTTGTACGTAGCAATCTACCTGTCTCATCACCCACGTAATTGCAGGTTACAGCGAAAGCTCTGAACAAGATCTTAACCAGTTCACCATAACCAACTTTCTCACCTAGTTATCGGATGAATTTCTCATATTTTCTCTCTGTACTCTGGAAAAGCTAGAGTTTTCTCGCCTTTTTCTTTATTTTGACCCATTAAAACCATCCCACTCGCAACGAATACTCTTCAAAACGTTCCCGATAACAATCGATATCCCAGAGTTTCTTTGTTTTACATTTTTTTCACAAAAAGGATAAAGGAAGACAGAGAGAGGGGAGGAGAGATGGACCGATATCCTCGAGAAGAGAACAACCGACCGGATGAGGAATCGCCTCAAGATCTAAATCTCCTCCACGGAACAGGTGTCCTATACCCAGAGGAAGGAAAAGGGAGCTAATACGAGCCGCCGCCCATGGGATCCGATCCGATATATTCCGGACAAACGACCGTGGTAAAAATTAAGCAGGAGTGTTGGGGCGAAACGGGAGATTGTGAGATGAGACGGCGAGAGAAGACGAAAAAGGGGGAGTGGGTTTAGGGGGCGAAAGGGTTCTTAATTCGGCATGCAGGTGGCGAGAAGGCGCGACATGTGAAGCAAAAGTTGGCGAGAGAGAGAGGTGAGCGAAAAAAAGATGGAGCACTGGAAAAAGATATGAGGCCAAGCGAAGTGGATGGGATGGGGAAGAGGTGGAATGATGCGGAAACAAATGAAATCGCGAGAGGGGCGAAATAACAAGTAAACCAGCGCAGAGACCCTGCGATCGGGTGGCTGTGCTTGGAGACGCCCATCAATACGCTTCCCGCCGAGGAAACGATCCGCTCCGACTGTTGGTGCTAGTTTGTTCGCCTTTGTTCGGATGGAGATGAATGGAATGACCTCACCCAACGTTCCCTATTGCCCCCTCCCCCTCCTATCTCTCCCCCTTCCCCTCCTCCCCTCAACCGGCTTTCCTAACCTTATTTTTCCTCCCCCTAAGAACACCCCTCTCCCATTCCCACTTTACCAAATCCTTAAAAAAAACTTATTGCCTCCTACCTCCCTTTCTTGGGTCCACCTCTCGAGAGCGTGTGCTCTCCCGAACCCCCGCCCCCGCTTCATCCCCCCTCCCCCTCCGAGAACCCTCATCGCCCGACATTTGGATTTTTCGAGTGAGGGAAAAAAGGTAAGGGGCGTGAAGGGGCGGAGGACGGGGGAACTCCGTCTTCCTCCATTTCACCGATCACCGCATTCTGTAGGTATCTACTTTCCGCTCCCCCCCCCCGGTCCCTCTCCTTATTCCTTCCCCTCGTTTCTTCCTCATTCCCTTTTCCTTATCCTCTTCGTCTCCCCCTCGCCCACCACAGTTCTTCTTACATCCTCTTCTCCCGAAGTTTCACCCCGCTCGCACTCACAATCCAACGGCACGCACACACAAACCGGCACACAAAAAACACACTCTCCCCTCCAAACCCCCCGCAGGACGATGCCACTCTCTCACTCAAATGCGATCCCGGACCATCCGTCTTATCCACAGGAGAGAGAGAGAGAGAGAGAAGGCCCGCGTGTGTTCCCTCTCCCCTCCCCCCCCGTCTTCACGAAGGAGCAGCTTCCATTTTTTCTCACTCCTTTTTCTTTTTTTTCCCCTCCCCTACATTACTCTTCCTGCTTTCATTCCTTCATCCCTTTTCACCTCTCTCACCTCCAGCCATTATTTTTTCACCTCCTCCCCTTCGCCCTTTCCTCTCTGTTTACGCTTACGCCCACCTTAATCCACACTCTTTGGAAAAGGGAAGAGCAATAACAATAATAATAAATAAGGAGGAGCCGCTCTTAAGGAGCTACTCAACAATATTGTTTTTTCCCCACTCTCCTGGAGCCTGTCAGCCTGCCATTTTAGCAGAGGCTCAAAGGAGAGGAGGCTTAAAAGAGCGTGTAATCAGGCGATAAAATAAAGGATGACGGCGGGTTTGAGGTGAGTTTTGATGAGAGCGGCTTGCGAATTTCGGTGCGCCGCCGCAGGGAAGAAGGTGGGATGGACTTGAAGGAGCTCTTTCGGGAGAGATTTGTTTTCGCTGGAGTGGATGGAGGGAAATGAGTAGGCTTGCGGGGGGATCGTGTTCGGAGGAATGCTTTCAGTCGCGTCATGAGGAGTGCATTCACTGCCGAGATGAGTGGCAAGATAAAAGAGTGAAATGGTTCAAAAGCTTAGTAGGTTGAGCGGAGGGTGCAATCGTCTTAATATTTTACCACGATAATGCAACTTGATAATTTTCAATGCGATCATACACATAGTGGGTAAATATTCGTGCGGATAAATTTTTGCATAACCAACATGAATATATCGCTGTAGTGCTCTGGATTGTCCTTTTTTTAATCATACAAGCACTTATATAGCTTCGCTAAGATGTTTCGAGGAATATAATCTTGAGACGAAGTCTACATTAAGAAAGTAGTGAAGGATCTCAGCCGGGGAAAATGTAGCTTCACAATGATATTTTCGGTTAAAGGTCTCTCGATATATTGAAGAAATGCGTTACTGACATGTACCACAGACATCGCGAAAAAGAGAAACGGATTTTTAAGTAGTCGCTGGACTCGTGACCGCAAGAATTCAGTTACGTTGGCACTGATTATCCCGAATCCGGGGAAAACTTCTTCCCTCTGAAAGAACTCTCAGCCCATTCCCCCACATGGTTTAGCGCTTACTTCCTCCTTGTTGAACAGAGATCGGGTCCAGATACCCCTCGACGTACACACTCTTGCCCATTTGTTACGATTATCTCTAGTTCATATCTGCCAGGTAAACACAAAAAGGGTTCGGTGTATTTTTTCAGACATCGACGTTTTTATATTGAGGCAAGAGCGTCGAACTCTTTGCTGTTTTTTTTTATCTTGGCTCCGACGGAAGAGGAGAATTAATCTGAACCGTGATTTTGAGGGATCTCTTCCGGAGTCAGAGCGGACTCCAGTGGACAACGATATAACACGCCCCCTATCTCCCCTTGTCGCGTCCCGAACGACGTTAAGGGAACGTACGGTATAGCTATATTGATGGGCCACCATTCTTATCCCGACGCCCACCTCTCCCGCTCTCAACATCCCCCCCTCAACGCCCCTCCACCCCCTAAAGACCTTTTTCTTCCTCCCCCACCATTCTTTCCCCTTCCCTTTTGCCTACTACCATACTCGACTCCTCCATTACTTCAACTCCCTCCTTCTCTGTTGTCCTTATATCTTTTTGTTCCGTTCTCCCGACAATCCATACCCCCATTTCATTCATTACCTCCTTCTCACTAGCTCTCACCGAGCCTTCTTCTTCTTCAGCTCGCCACCCTTCCATTCCGGTTGGGCTCTCTCCTCCCTCGAACCTAGTCCCGTCTTCAAAATTTAATCCCCTCCCTCTCTCTTTCCTTTTGGCCCGGGACCTCATCCATCTCTCCATCTCCGCTGTGCCTTCCATCCCTCTCTTTCCCTTCCCGTTTCTCCAGGCCGCCAAAAACCGCGCCCTTTCACACAGTTTGTGGCGGTTGGGCTAATTAAGGGAATTGTGACTGGCAGGACATTTTCTTGGAGTGCGCCGAGGAGATTGGTTGCCAGATATAGGTGAAAAAAAGGAACAGAGCGGGTTGGGTGGGGGGAGCGACGGGGAGAGCGTGGGCGGAGAAAGAGCGAGGGAGGGAAGGAAGCGATGGGGGAGCGGGAGAGGGGGGGACGTGGGAGTGTAATGGTACAAGGAGAAAGGAAAAGGAACTGGAAAGGAAGGACCGAAGGAGTACAAAGAGAAGGGAAATGGGCCAGTCGGGGAAGAAGGGAAATAGAACCGGGGAATTTAATGGAGGAAGGAATTGGTACAGCACGTGTCGCGAGAACTGACTGGTCTGGACTATATGTAAACCAATATTCTTGCATTAGCTATAAATATGTCACAAACTTAAAAAATATTGAAATATAATAATGTGATCGAACTTACCAAAATCGTTTGAAGTACCAAAGCAGAAGTGATGCGACTCGCTTATGTTTTTTGACAAATTCGCAAAATACTTTGTGTGTAAAGTTATGCTCAAGATTCTCTAAGTTTTTATTCGTAAGCCAAATGTTGGTAAATTTAGAAGATTTATATATTGTGGAGCAATGAACTAAAAGCTAAATTATATACTTCTGAAGAGAAGTCTACCGAAACTTCTTTGATAAACAGTTAGATTCGGAATGTCCGGGTGGGAAAAGTTGCTATGGGATGGGTAGTGGCTCCGAAAGGTTGCCGGGGAGAGGTCCAGAAGGGCGGGAGAAGTGCTGTGGGAGGGAGGGCGGGCGATATTCGTCTGAAGAGGCGAGTGGGAAGAAAAGAGAGAAAGAGGGGAGGAGAGATAGGTCACCGGAAATTAGGTGCGGAGGATGGAATCGAGGTTTCCTTCGCTTTTTTAAGACTTTGGAAAAGGGAGGAGTAGATGGAACGACGATCCCTCTTCGTTTTTTCCTCCGTCGGTCGAAGATTTTGAGGGAAGAGAAAATAGAGGGAGAAGATAGGAAAAGGTTGTAACTTAAAGATGGAGGAGGCTATTTCTAGCATGGGAGAATTAGCGAGCGCTGGGTGATTGTGGTTCCAAATAGAGCTTCCAAAGTAATCAGTGCCAAATAATTAACGAAGAGGGTTAATGTTTTCTAATCGTGAGAATCATTCCGTGGCACTAGTACTCAGCATCTCTTTGCTGAGTTTTGGTACCCATTTAAGGGAACTTTGTACCCAAAATAACATACGTAAACACTTAATATTCCCTTCGTAAGCTGAAAGATGTGGGCTTGAAGTTTGTTCATTAGATCCTTTGAAATACTATAGAATATTTATGCATAGTGATTTTTATTTTTAGTTGCCTGACAATTTCTAATGACCGTCAGTGACTACTTTAGACGTGGGTTTAGGATCCCAATAACTTCGACGAAAATCGGGACAAAAAATACTCCGATAAGACAACAGTCATATTCGAAAATAATATTAGTCACAATTACGTTCTGAAAAAAAACAATATGAATTTGCATAAAAATTAAGACAACGATAAGTATCGGTCCTTTCATAGCTAAATAAATACAGCGGATAACTTAGCGTGACTGAGGTATGCTGGGATTGGGTCTGCATGTAAACATTTCAACTCAAATACAGTAGTAGCGTCTATTGTCAGACTTGCGTAAACTCTAATTTCATATGAGACGAAACATAACTGACGCCCTATTTTCAAAAACTCGGGTGTCAGATGAGGTTAGCTCCACTGGCCTCTTCGCGCTAGTTAACATTTTTTGTTCTATCAACGCTATCTAGTTCCCATTGATTGTTCAGAGAACCTCCAGTATGGATAAAAGTTTACGTTTATAGTTCAATATCCAAAAGAATGATACTCTAGAGCTGTTTTAACTGGTATATGCATGGTCTCGAGGTTCACGCCTACTCGAAAACAGTTTTAAATAAACTTATTATATGGTATTTTGAAAGAAATACATAAAATTGCTTTCAATTATTGTTTTTATGTTAATTTTATACTAATGTATTTGATTTCCTTCCGAATTAGTATATCATAAATGGTTTGCTCATTCTCAATCAGCAAATCAAAGAAACATTGCTAATATTTAGTTCTACACTTTTTGTAATTTCATGTATACTTTTGCTCATTATTTCATTTAAATGGGGCACATTTTTCGAAATTATTCAGTCTTTGTGTTATAGATAAGTAAAATTAAGAAACATCCAGTTAAGTGCATTGTTGGTTGTAATATATCTAGACGTCTAATTTCTCTTTCAGTTACCATTATTTTATTTTCCACACTTGGAATCAGTTCTTAAAGTGCTATGAAATGAAAATTATTTTCTTTGCCACGATGGTATGAAAAATTATTTTTAGTTGGAACGTAAAATTGAAATCATAAAAACACAACGAACAGATAATTACGGCAACTTACGCGAACAGAAGGAAATTGTAGCGGCCAAAGCGGAGCGCAAAATTTCGTTAGAAAACGAGAAAATAGAGAGAAGATGAAGATAAGGGTCGAAGGGGTAAAGAAGGCGAGCGAGATGGGAAAGATGGTGGCTGGTAGACGAGTGTTTGGGTTGAATTTAAAAGCGTCGAATTCGAGTGAGTGAATAAAGAATCTCGATGAGGGCGAGATGGGACCACTAACAGGATAATAAGGGTGTGAAGGGAGGAATGGGTCGCAAAATCCATCCACTCCTCCCCCTCTTCTCTCCACCGAACATCTCGAACCCCATCCCGCTCGCCTTCCTGCCCCGACGACGGAAAAAATCCTCCGCCTCCTCTGCCGCGCCCCATATCCGCTTCTCCTCCGGTCTATCCCCCTCCGCCCCACCCCGGACACTCACTCACCCCTCCTCGATTCTCCTCCACCCACTGACTACCCTGGCCCTCCTCCGTCTCAAATCTTTCCCCCGCAATCCCGTATCCCCCGTCCACCTTCCTGATTTCCACCACTAGTCCCCCCACTCAAATCCGCCCTGCTCCTTCCTACGAAGCAATGGATCTGGCACAGAGGGCCATAAGTCTTTCTTTCGAAAGCGTTTTCGAGGTAAGGAGCAAAGGAGTTTTTAGAGTTCGTAGGACGGAATAGAAACGGGAGAGTGGGGAGGGGAGTCGTGGGAAGATGGAAGGACTTGGGCCTGGGTGGGAGGGAAAGGAGAGAATGTGCGGAGGTGTGTCGGTTGCGCCACAGCAGTGAGGGAGAAAAAGCTCACGGTCGTCACTAAAACACTGGTAAACTTTATCTTACACACTATACGAGATAATGCAACAACGTGGACATCAACTTCGTACAAGTTTAGCGAAGAACTCCTCAAACGTGAATTAGTATTAAAGTTTTATAAATGCATAAGAAATAAGTCCAATCATTATAATTTTATTGTAAACACTATTTTCATCGATATTAGCTCAGTTATTTTTTATTCCCCCAGTTCCATTAACATTCAGCAATATCATGTATCTTAAACAAATTTGTTTCTATTTCAACATGATACCCTACAAGTAAGGGGGTGAGGCCGAATTTGATTCGATACCAAGCATGTAATATCAGTGTTAAGGTTTGCTAAATTTTTAGTTACCAAACAATGTATAATTCAAATCTAAGCTTTAAGTAACTGTAGTCCCTAGGTAAATACATGCAAAAGGGTATCAACAGTTATAATTCTAGTTTTGTGGTAGTTAAGATATTATATTCCGCGACTGATTGTTGTGATGTAAGTTCGTCTTTGATTAGTTTTGTAGCATAGAGTGCGTGTATCTTATCTTTCAACGAAGGATTTACACAAATGATATAAAAACCATTTGTGTAACTTCTTTGAGGACCAACAAACAAATTGCTTAAATGGCGCGTCTTTTAACTCTCGCAAAATGAAAATACAATTAATTAGAATTGCTACACTCTATCGACGAATATAAATAAGTGTAATTACATAATATATTCCTCAAACATTTTTGGAATTTAATACACCTAATAAATAATCACAAGAGGTAAAGAGAGTGACTTTCAGATTTTTTTATTTGACAGGGATAATTTGGCGAAATCTTTTATCGTCATTCGAGGGTGTAATTATATTCAAAACAGCATAAACCAATTACTATAGGTCCTTCCCATAATCCTGCTATCGATTAATTTATTTATATTATATTTTTACGAGTTAATTATACGAGAAAATCCATGAAAAACAAAGTAATTTGGGATAGTTAGAGGTTAATGGTTTAATAAATTCTGTTCACCCTGGATCATTTACGAAGTCAAAGGATCCACACAGCTTCATTCGGAAAAGAAAGATAAATCGTTTAATCAAATCCACATATTTCCCGTTGGATAACTAAGAAACTTCATCTTAATTTTATGCGGTTGTGCTAAAAAGCAGCCATCAATTCTATGCTCCGACCTCGTAACGCTGACGGTAATTCAATAAGGCATCATTGAGGTAGAAACACGTACAGCAGCTTCGAAAATTGCTTCGTCCGCGTATCACATCCTTTATAAGCAAGTTACTCGGATTTCAGTGGAGAGAGAGAGAGAGCGCAAGTAAATCCCCAATCAAGCAACCCCATCTGCAAGGGAGAGGGAATATGTAATAAGACCATGTACGTACTCACACCTTGCCCATCTCGATCCCTTATTCCCACGGCTCGATGAGAAAATGTAAATCCTAGGAGGCCTTTTTACGACTCATGTAAATTAGAGGGCACTCGAAAACCGTCCGACCGCGGAAACAAAAGTGAGGAGGTCGTTGGGAAAGAGAGGGAGGGTTAGGAGGAGGGGGAGGGAGGACGGTTTGGGGGGAGGGAGAGAGACAGATAAGCGAGGGGAGACTTTTCCATTTGCTCTCCGAAGTGGTAACCGGAAACTGGCTTTAAAATACACTTGGAAGTCGGGCATTTTCTCTGCGTCGAAGTGCCGTTTTCGGAGGAAAGCGATGCCGCCGAGCGGCACGGTGGGAGCAAGGGTATGAAACTCGATTTGCCAGGTTTTCTTCCACAAGAGAGGCGAGCGAATATCGGGCCGGAATGAGACTATGGAGGAAGGAGATGGCGGACGGCGGGGAGGACGCAGGGGGCGGGGGAAGGAAGTTGCGATGGTAAAGGGTGTGGGAAAGAGGGGGCGGAGGGGAATAAACGCTCCCGAGCTACGTTTCGAGGTGGGGCAGGTTGGGGGTGGAGGCTTCGGCCGCGGGAAAGCGGAGGCGCAGAGAGGGTGGAGGGGCTGGGGGAGGGGGGGAAGAGAGGGAGGAGGCGCGCGCTTGCTAGGCGAATGGCTCGTTCGATACACAGGAGGCTGTCTCTGTCGCTATGGCAACCAAAGACTGGAAGCGTGGAGGCTGTGTGAGTCTGTGTGTGAGTGTAGGGGGGGTGAGTTGGGGGTGGAAGGTGCGGCAAAGTGGCCGGGGTAGGAAGGGCGGGAAGGAAGGGTGGATTGAATTTGCGGGAGGACGAAAGCGGGGGTGGAGAGGCGTGGGGAGGGTGAGTGAAGGGGGATGCAGGAGGGGAGGGAGAGGAGGGTGTTGGAAGAGAGAGAGAGGAGATCCGTCGTCACCATGGTGACAGGGCAGGGGGGGAGGGCCACTGACGGGGACGGAAGTAGTGTGTGGGCGTGGGCAAAAGGTTCCAGGAGCAGTCTTTTGGGATCTGGGAACGGGATTAGAGGGAGAGGGGGGAGGCTGCCAGAGGTGTAGTCCCCTCATCCCAAGTACAGATTTAGGGGACGGTGGTGGAAGATGCAAGGTATAGGAATGGCGAGGCGAACCCAAGGCTACGGACCAAGCGGGCGGCAAAATGTTGCAATGGAAGTGTGAGGTCGGAAACACCGATGTTGGGGATGGAGAGGGAACAAGTACGTACCCCTCTTGCGCGAAAAGCCGTCGTTCCGTTTGACTGTAAAAATAACCGACCGTCTCATCGTATCTCCTCCGCCCCTCCCCGCTCGCACTCATTCGCCACAGAGTATACTATATATTCTCTCACGATCATAATTTTTAACTCAAAAAACATATGCCTTAATTTTGTTTTCGGATTCTACTCGAACGTAACCGCTCCTCTTCCTACCCCTCTACGCTTCCCTTCCGCGGCGGGCGACGTGATGAATGGCGGTGCTCGCTCCTTGCCGCCTCTCGCTGCCGCTACATATCTTCCAACGGCGCAGCTTTTCCCCGGCCAAAGCCTTATAACATACGGCGCGAGGCACAATCCGTGATATAATTTGCGAACTAGCAGCCAGCGCCGCGTCAACCTTTTCCTCGGGAAAGAGTTCTTCTCTTCCCCGCAAAGACTTAAGAACAGAGCGAATAATTTTTCACATCACTGTAACAGACTGCTGTGGAGAAGAATCAATTCCGTGAAATTTGCGTAAGGCTCCCTCACATATTCCTGTTTTACGTATTCTAAAAATTCAACATTGGTAAATTGCTATGTTTGGCTCAAAATAAAGCCGTGTACGTGCTCGCAAACCTAAGTTGATTCAGATAGATATGTGATATCTCTGTGACGGAAACTAACTGCATTCCTTCAGGTAATGAAAGCAATTGTATCCATTTCAATAAATTTGACCCCATCATCTTAATTTATCCTTATTCTAACCATTATGGAATTAAATGTCCAATTTTAAACATAATACTTTCTTAATAATAATTAATATTATCATTTTTACATCCTGGCTATTTTTTGCCGTTAGAATTGTCAACAATTTGACTGCTAGTGATGAGCACAGTCACAAAAGTATTGTTAGCAAATTCAAGTTAACTGATAACTCATAGTACCATTTATATAACATAATTAGTTTTAATGCGTAATTTGCACGTATGAAATAACGAGTTCAATCTACATTTGAAAATATTTTCTCTTTTATTCTTTTCTGAATTTTCATTACGGATTTTAAAATGCTGAATTTCAGTGGTGCGAAGCACATTCACCGCACATTTCATTCCGACAAGAGTATGGTTTTTAAAAATCGCATTGCGTTTCGCCATGTCATTTAGCCTTGTCGAACATAACCGCCGCCAAATCGCGGGAAATGTCCCACCTCCGTTGTACCGCAGCCAAAGCAATTCATTTTGATTCTGCCTCCGAGAACTCACCCTCCTTATAAGACTCCCCACTCCCCAAATGCAAGCTCTCTCAAACCACCCCTCCCCCCTTAAACCCTCCCAGTCCACCCCCATCCCCCCCCCGCAAACGCTCTCATTCCTCGCCACGTCCATTCCGCCGCCAGCTTCCGTAATCGCACCCCGACCCCCTCCTACGCCTCTTCTCTTCCCTTTTCACTCCTTATTTACCCGCCTCCCTCCTCTCATATACGTACTCCTCACTTCTCAGGAGATTTCTCTTTCGTGCCACTCAATTCCGAACCTGGGTAAGTGCGTCCGCGCGCACTCACGTACGCACACACGCGCGATGGCTGTCCCGCACGCACAAGCGCGCGGGACTGCTCTCTCTCTCCCTCACTCCGCTCCAGGCGGCTGGCGGCTCACTCGAGGGCGCTCCGTGTGAAGGGCCCTTTCCTCTACCAAGAGGAGGAGGAGTGAGTTTCTGGAGGGGGGGAGAGGTTAAGCCTCGCTCTTTCTTGGTTACCCACTGAATCTCCTTAAAACCTACACCTCTGCAGGAATCTTTTTATTATCTCAACCTGCGAAACAAAAGGCAATCTGCGTATTCTCATCCCAGGGGAAGGCCACGAATGGAATGCAAAACACGGATGACGACAGATATAAATGTGATATGTACAAAAATTAGACTGGTCGAGGGAGTGGAGGTCTCCACAGCTGCGGCAAACAAATATTCGGATTGGTAACCACCGACGATTATCTCAAGAAAGGACCCATATTATTGCTCTGGAAAGATATCGTCGTTTATTTTGGCGATAAAC
Source organism: Hetaerina titia (assembly GCA_037158775.1). Classification (NCBI taxonomy): domain Eukaryota; kingdom Metazoa; phylum Arthropoda; class Insecta; order Odonata; family Calopterygidae; genus Hetaerina; species Hetaerina titia. Next base: position 40,776,593 of record CM073769.1, on the reverse strand, counting down.
ATCTGCATAAACATCGAATGTTACCACGAGAAATACCGTCAACTTCTCTGTTGACTAGAGCTTGAAGTTGAGCATTAAAACTATATTGGAAGCATTGATGAGCTGGGAGAAGTGTTTCGCTTTCATTTTTGACCGTGTTAAAAATCCGACAGACTACTCAGTTTCTTCAATAAACATATCCTACTCTGATACAGAATCTTTTACCTATTTTACTGCCGCCTTTACGAGGCAAAATGTTTCCTATGCACCTCAAAATTTTCATTCGTATATGTTCCTTTATTTAAAGTTCGCACACTCGCATCTCCATGCATTTCTGTTTTAAGATTCGAAATAGAACAGAGATACAATTTTATTTTTGTGTTCAAGGATATTCGAAATTGCAAATGCCATTAAGTTCCATTACATGCTTCTGATCGTCTTAATTTTGCCCATTGAAGTTGAAAAGTGTTCGATTATGAGCTAACGTACACACTTTGGGAAAGTTGATTTTCAACATTACAACATAGCTCCATTTCATGTGAGTTGTGTGTTCCAGACCACTAAGTGATGGTACAAAAGTTATCATTGACTATGATTGTACAAAATTTAGATTATAGTAAAAGAATTTTTTAGAAAAGAAGTCTGGTAGAAGAAATTTTGGTTCCTACGCTGGGGGATTGACAACAACTATCTCCATTACATTTCCTTCTTGTTAATCCAAAAGCCACTCAGAATCGGAGCGATTTATAAAAATTACAGAGAGATCAGAAGATATGGCTGAACATGAATGGATGAATAGATCCCGACACATATTCTTCCGTTTTCAATCAATCATACTGACTATTCTAATGATCAGTTGGAGTTCTGAGGAGATAGACATCGCGTTTATATCTATCTGTCCGTCCATTCTTCATCCGTTTTATCTGGCCCCCAACCTCTTTCGCCCCTCGCTTGAATGTATGTGGTACGTGAGGGAAAAGGAAAGGAAAAGCCCATCTCTGTCTCTCCCCCGTGCTCCCCCCTCACTCGGCGGCTCCTTCTCCTTTCATCCGTCCGGCAGTGCACGTCCCGCCGTGATACGGAACGCTCGTGACGGCTGCTTCTGGAAGCGAAGGAATTGCGTCCCCACCCCCCGTGGGCAATGTAAAGCCCTTTTAGGGAAGAAAGGATTTTTTTATGAACAGCGAATGGTAACTCCCTCCTCCATCTCTCCAATGAGCAAGCACAGAATAGTTTGAAATCTAGTTTTACTAATTTCAAAGATGGTTGAAGGCGACGAGACTTTTAATGTAGTGAAACTGCTCAACTTCAATCGATCGATAACATCTAGTCATTCTATCATTTAATCCCTGAACACCAGAGTAAAACTCGAACATTGTTTTATACTAAGACTATAACGTAGGAAACATACTATATAATATACCCGATAAATATCGAAGATAATCAAGTTAATTTCCCAGAAAAGTTCCCATACAAACCTTTCTCACATGGGAATTACATGTCGGTGGGGATACATATTTTGTGTCATATTTCAACTAAGATTACTCTTGGTCCCATGGAAACATATCTAAAATATTTCTCCCTTGTTTACTGGACCCAAATAAAAAAGCATGCAGTGCTAAACAAAGGACATCTTATTAATCAGTCCATTCCTCACTGAATCCCTTTGGTTGGTCCCTGCATTGAAATGAACATGCGAAAACCACCACGGGAAGTTACAGCGACCGCACCGTAAAAACATGGAGGGTTTGTTGCAATAACAACAGCATTAATGCACGTTTCGGTCCTCCCCGTCATTATATTTTTAGCAAACCAAATTTCATGTCCTGTGAACACGCTTTACTTCTTGGCGAAAAGTGGTGGAATGTATGTTTGCGCGGATATAAAAAAGCCTTTCTCTTCGTGCCCAAAATGGCTAAAATAACCTGGAGCTGCACTGGTCTGGAAAAAACGGATGGAAATGACTCAATCCTCACCCTCCCTCTCTCGCCTTACATTTCTCCTCCTTCGTTATATTCCGTCAAATTATGCACACTCTGCTCAGGTGAACACATTACAGGGGAGGAAAGTGCTAAAAAGGTAGAAGAGTGGAATTTCATATTAAAACACATTCCGACGTGAATGGCGCTCCATGGCATTATTTAAAAATAAACTTTCCGATACTTTTAGAAATCAGAAGGATCTTATTTCAATCAAGTTGTTCGACTATGCACGTGATCATCTGCAGAGACGCATTAGTGCGCCCATCAGTTCCTTGTATCGCCTCCACTCGCTTTGTTTTTGGAGGCGTTGATGGAGGTTTTTTTTCATCATTCGGTGCTCACGATCGGCGAGGATTTTTGGGCGCGGAAAAAAAATCAACCAGGAGACAATGAAACTTTGTCGTGACAGCGGAATTGATCCATGCTCTTTCACATTTCGAAACTTTTTGATCAGGTCCAATTCAATAAGCATCGGCTTCACCTCCCGCGTTCTCAAAATCCTTTTATTTTTCATCCTAAGCCGCCCGATGCACCACTCCCCCGTTTATTTAAATTCCCTTCCCATTGTTCTTTCGTGAAATTCCACCCGAGAGAGAGAGAGAGAAAGAGAAGCGTGGGGGTGGGGGTCGCCATTTGATCACTCGAAAACCTCGGCGACACACTCCCGACCCCTTTAGCGACGGTCCCTTTGAGCTGGCGAACGGTGCAAGTCCGTGTAATCAGGGGTTTTCTGCTCGCGAGTGGCGCCCCCGTGAGAGAAAGGTTTTCAGGGAGCGCGAACGTGTGTGTGTGTGTGCGCGTGTGTACCTATGTATTCGTGCGAGTGAGGGCGTGGGTCGGAGAGAGAGGGAAGGCTCCCCGATTCTGCTTCAACTATCAAAATGTGTCCCCCTCCGCCACTTTTCTCTCCATCTCTCTCTCTTTCCCCCTCTCCTCTCTTGCTCTCGCCCCATTCATTCCAGGGTCCTCGCAGGAAATTGTAACGACGGCGGAGTGGAAAAATGATGGGAGGATGAAAGGGAGTGAAAAAAAGGGATATGTGGAGGTGAGTGAGGGGCGGGGGGGGGAGGGTGAAGGCGGTTCGGAGTCATAAAAAGGGAGAAAGGGAGTTGGATGTGGGGTGCGGGGCGGAGAGGGCACAAGGGTGAAGGGTTGAGAGGGGGGAATGAACAAAAGGGAGGTGAACGTGGGAAATAATTAAAAAAACGTGAATTCCACACATGCTCACAGTGGAAGGGAGGGGAAAAATTCGCAAAAGAGACATGAGCATCCGACACTCATTTATCCCATGGAAATCCATGCGCCGGCACGAAACTTCTCTTTTTTCTCCCCTTTCAGCCCTCTCACACCCTCGTCCCCTCATTTTTCCTCTCTCCCTCCTTTATATACCTATCACGCTGCCATTCTCTCCTCCTGCATTTTGGGTGAAAAAGGATGATTCAGAGAAAAAAGTGAAAATGTTCCATAGCATCGGAGAAGACAACTTTCAGCTAAAAAAAATGTACATAATGGAAGACCTTTTTTTCCTCTCCCCTCCCTTGATTCATCTCCAGCGATGAAAAGGGAGTAAGACAAGAGAGGAATATTCGCTTTTTTTCATTTGTTTGTTCTACGTGTGCGGTTGAGGAGGGAGGCTGGGAAGTATCGCATTTATTTCGGGATTGGGAAATAATGAGATTCTGAATTTGTTTAGGGACGAATAACAATGGGAGGGATGCGAAAGCTTTGAGATGCTGTGCTTTCAAAGTGTGCCGGCTGGGAGATTTTCAAAGTGAAACTCACTCAAGTGATATCAAGTATTTCGTCCCTAAGTTCCCTTAAAAACCCTGCAGTTATAGGCGCTAAGAATTTTTGCCATCATCATTAGTGATAAGACAAAACTTTATCTCTTGGGAAGATAATTTTCAGTGTGATATTTCAGTTTTCGACAGGCTAAATGTCTTTCTCAGTTATTCATGTGAGCTTTGGATATCTTTGTTTTCTTAGGATATTTATTAGTACGATATAAAGTTGAAGCAATACTTTCGTATATTGACCAGATACATGTTATTTTAAATCATCCCACTACCTAAATCATTTTTGTTTCATGTTAGTTAAGGTCAAGAAGTGCTTTAGTGTGTCCTAAAATGTTCCATCAAAAATCTAATCTACCTTAATCTGGTAGACTACTGCTATTAAAAATTGCCTATGTAGTATTTATTTTAAATATCCTATGCTAAGCATATGGAATGTCGATCTCCTGCTTTTTAGCTTGACGAGACCGTATTTTACATGACCCTCTCGTTATTTGCATTATACTTCTCACTTTTTAATGACTTATGTATACGGACGATATCATTAAATAGAGTGATTTTGTTTTTGAAATGTATATCTACGAAAGAAAGCTGGAAAACATCACGTGAAATATGTTGGCAATACTCTCTAATAAAAGAGTGATAAAATGAAGAGTCATTTCCTAACGGTTCAATAATCATGCGCTTACATTTTCTCTCATTTGGCCGATTGGTTTTTGAGATACCTATTATTCTAAAAATTGCAAACAATGTCCCGCTACAGCAAAATGACAAACCGAGATACCTCATAAATGGTGAAAATGTGCAAGGGAATTCAAAGCGTCTCTGTCATTTGAAACATAGGTGAGGGAATCCAATCCAAATTCATTTTCTTAGTTGTATCACGCTTATTGCAAAAAATTATAAAAACGATAAATTTAATTTTTTAACATTATTTTTGATATCATATGATACTCGGTGATACATTTTGGTCGTTAAATAGAAAAGCTCGTTTTGTTGAAATTTGATAATACTGATTGATAGATAGTTACCCATTACAACTCTTAGCTTAAATAATATTGCGAGATATTCATTTAACCAACGCATATGTGGAATTGCTTCAAACAAGTTAAAATCATTCAGCACTATATTGTGAGAACGAGCGTTTTCATAATTGCCTCAACATGTGTTTACAAAAGTAGTTCCCCCAATGACAAATCTCCAGGGAAAAACTGAAAGAAGTATGCAGAGGGATAATCACAAAACCGTGGATGGCTTAATGAAAGATTACTTATAGAAATACAAGTCACACAAGAGAGAGGGAATGCTTGGAACGTCAGTTAGGAAGGAAATTAAGAGGGTATTAATACTCGAGAAGATTCTGTATAAAGCAACAGATTGGGACTCTGATTCTTATGTGTGTTTTCTGATTTTATCGATACAAACAGCATTTCAACACCTACAGAATTTGAAAGTAATGTTAATCACACTGGCATATTTCCGCCAGTTATGATAATTATAATGATTATTACTTATGATTCAATTTCATAAGTAAAATTTTAATGCGTAGATTATTTGACTGTGCTGTTATTGATACTTGATAATTCGCCCTCTTTGTGCATTGGCTAACCCGCTGAAAATTTCCTCATTTTTTTCACTTGAATCATTCTCCTAGTAAATCAACTGCGATCCAAAAAGTCTACATCCTACCAAATTCTTTTTTATCATATCTCTTTCCTTTATTATTCCTCTTTCTCACATATTTGTAAATTTTACTGTTAGAAATCATCGTTATTAGTTAACAATTTCAATTTACTGAGTCCAATTTTTAACCAATTTAAAGAGATATAAATTTGTTGAACGGAGCGTTTAACAAGTCATTTTTTTATTATTCTTTGGTTTCATTCCTGCTTACTCTCGTCGTGACTTATTTCACGCAGAATCTTTTTGTAATCTCCGAAGAGTCAAGGGAATTAGAGTTATCCCTCTAAATACAGCAACTAAAAATAACACCATTATAAAAGATAGATATAATGACTATCAAAATCTATTTATTCTCAGCCATTCAATAATATCTTCTAAGCCACTCTCTAGTTCTACAGTGGTATCTACAGCAGTGAACATTCGTGTGTATTAATCTTTATGGAGCTGAGGCTCAATGCTAATCTTCTCTTTCCACGTGCTTTGCTCATTCCTCATCCAACGCCGACTTGGCCTCGTCCCCTCCCACCGCCAAAGCTCTCCTCCCTCCGCCCAACACCTCCCTTTAATGTCGGCCCTTGAGATATTGCCGATTTAATGGCTTTGTGGGCGTTTACAAAATGCCTCTAACTCCGGAATGATGAGGCTCGAGATGAATGCGTCCGTTTAGCGGATGTGGCGCCGAGGATTTTCAGGTGTTTTCCTAGGGACGGAGAGAGGAGAGTGCAGAGCCAGGCGCATGCGCAGGGCCCGCCACCGCGCATCCAATAATCTAAAGTGGAACGCCCGTCCAACGCGAGAACATAGCAGCTGCCTCTCTTCTCTTTGCCAACGTCTTCCTTCGTTTTAAAGGATTATCCGGGGGCGACGAGGATCGGGCAAAAGAAGTTTGAAGAGTGTGGTTGCTTGCTGGTATTTTCATATTTTAGTGCAGATGGGATAAGCGTTACTTTCAATCTACAATGTTATTCCATCGTGATAATTCCAATGCATTATATACCCATGGAACGTGTAATTCCTATTGGATCCGAAGATTCCAAATTAGGCACCTTTCTCTTGTTTAAGCACGTTTTTAGAGGAAGAAAAGGTATTTGTAATGCGTCTCATTCATCATGACTGAGAAGAAATAAAGTAAATTGACTCAGTTCCTATGTTTAGCCGTTTCTTTGAATCATAAAATAAAGATACTTATATTATTGCCATTGGAAATTTCGATATCCAATGTTAATGAAATGGCGTTTATCATAAACACAAGTCCTACAAAGGGAGTTTGACTTAATTCATTCACTTTTCAAAAAAAATCATGCACGTGCTTCTATAATCTCAGATTAATTGCTATTCTTAAGAAATAGATAAATAAATTATTAGAGTTGATTAGGTATCAAGGAATCATTAAATAGATATCGGCGAGCCTAAGATGTATGAATCCGAATTCTTCTGTTTTTTCACACGGAATAGAGCTAAAACTAGAACGATAACCATAATAATACAAATAACCAATTTTAAGATTAGAAAAATTGCATTTTATTCGTAAATAATGCCAATCAAAGCTTGGAAAAGGTCGTTTTTTGGCCAAAAGGTCCATAAGTAGGTATATCGGAGCACGGTTGTGTCCCAGTGAGGCCGTTGTAACAGAAGAGCGGAGGCAGATGGCAAGATGGGATTCGGAAGCAAGACGCCAAGAAGATCCGCCGTCTACTGTCAACCAAGCCCCATCTTCATCCCCTTATCTCCCCCCATGGCGAGTCGGCTGCTACTCACTCAGTCAATAATCTCTCCTTTGGGAAGGGAGAGACATGGAGAGAGGAGGAGAATGGAAAGGAAGGAGCCCAAGAGAGGTTGTGAACGGACACGTAGAAGAGGGAATCAAGTTCCTCGTACACAGGGTGAAAATAAGTGACACTAATTTTCTCCCTCTTCTTAGATAATTCCTCCTATCACCCTATCTGTCAGATCCATCATTTCCCATTAGCTTGACTTAATTCCTTCGTCTAATACTGGCATGGTTGTGTACTAAATCAGTGCCTTGGTTTTTTGGACTTTTACCAAATTAAGTACATGCGTGTGTACAAAGGCTGTTCAAAACAGAGTGACGATACATTTTTATCCGCATAATTTACTGTGATAAAGCTTGATTATTATTTATATTGCTAGTATAATGTGCCAGGCACGACGTACATATATGGTACAAGTTGTATTGATTTTACTGTGGTATTGCGTCAGCGGCAGCCGTTTCAATATGAAACATGTTCAGTTCACCTGCGGCAACGATGTAGGCAACAGTCGGTGATCTAGGCCCTGTATTGAAATTCTTATTTAGCTTAAAAACGTTGTTAGCTAAGCCCTAGACGTTGCTACAAGGGCCCTGTGTAGTACCTGTTATTTCCTACTGGAGAGGTATTAGAGGATTTAGAAAGTTTAAAGAGGAGACACATCAATTTCAAAGGAAGATGGACCCAGAGCTCCGCTGTACTTACAGAAATACGCATTAACACAGTTAATACCATTGTGAAAAATTACGTTAAGAGCATAAAAGAACCATTGAAAATTTAATTGGATACCACCGACACGTTAGTAACCGAAAAACTTCACATGAAACGACTTTATGCGAGGGTTCCGAGCCTGCTCATACTCGAACAACAGTCGTTCGCTCGCAGGTTTGTTCCCAGTTGAACTTGATGCCACAAGAAGAATCCCTCGAAGGTTTTCGCTACAGATAAAACTTGGCTATATTATTTCATTCAGAGAGCAAATAATTAAGCTTTGTATCAAAATCTCCGGCTTCATCAACAGCTAATATAACTACTGTGGTGGTGACTTCTGTCGGGAATGTTATGGTGCTATCATTTATCGATATTCAGTGAATGGTGTGTTAGCATGTCGTGGCAGCACACACGACTGTAATTGGACCATATTAAAGGGATTTATTGGCTATATCGATTGAAATAAGGCTACTCTTCAAATCAACACGCTGGATCCCAAACCACGAAAATGCACGGCCGCACATCGCAAATGCTTTTGCTGATTATTCTGCGAAAAGCAATGATGTGTGTTTCTAATGCTTTTTATAGTCCAATACTAGCCACATGTTATTTTTTCCTGTTTCCCAAAGTGAAGAAACACAATGATGTAAATCTTTTGCCATAATCAAAAGCAGTGGCGAAGGATTGAGGTGATTTTAATAGAGTAATCAGAAAACCGCTCCCCTCATGTTTTCAAATACGGGAAAAAGATGGAACAAGCTCCTTGTATCCAATCAGAACTAATTTCAGAAGGACTGTCAAATTGTAAAGGATGACACATGAAACGACTGTAGTCGGTCATGTATCATGTTCTCCACGACTGATGCCAAGTTTATGTAGGTTGAACTCCTGCAGCCAATAGCGAAAATCAATTTCAGCGAAAAATCGTTTTCAACTAGACCCCAACATATCATTCTAGCGAGACACATTCAATTGAATAACGCATCTACGATACATTTAAAATGTGATATATTTAATAATTTGTTCATTCTACTTCCTCGGGCTGAGCCAAATTGTGAACGTTATTCACAGGGAATGCGATATGTTTCTATTCTTGAAATCATGTCTGAAATTGCACAGTGTGATCAAATACGTACCAACAATTTTAATTTGGCCAAAGTTAACCATTCATTAGCAAGGTTAGAGCAATAGCATGAAAAATCCAAAAGAAGCGCCTCGGTAGCGTTGAATTACAGTTTATAAACAATTGATTAGATAAAACTCGTGATGAATGCGAATTCTTGAGAATGATCAAGAGAGCGCTTTAATAATCGTAGCCTTAATAATAATGAGTGAGAGACGCATTAACTCCATATAAATACTCACGTTCATCTCTTGACGATGATTACTTCCCCTAAAAACATTCAATAGAAACTCTCAAAAATGTGATTGCAGAGCGTTTCGCATACAGAAAATAAATTTTCGGGCCGCTTAGTCGGATACAGATATAAAAAATATTGTTGTTTCACAGGCTGCAAGCTGCTTTACATTCGTAAGCGTCACTGCTTAACACACATGGAGGAATGAAAGGAATGGAAAAGGCTCAGCTCAAGTCTCATCAGCCACCTTCCAGCAACCGTCTTGCATAATATTTTTCTATTTTTAACCGAATTCTTTTCCACTACTCTGGCGATTCTAATTCTCAACCCGACTGTGGAATTCTGTCCCCCTACTCCGTGCAAAGCCATTACCGCCGACACAAAGCCGCCGTTCACGCCTTTCTGTTCCTTGATTCAAGAATGGGACTGCTTAGGGAGGAGGGCTGGTGGGAAAAATATGAAGGATTGAGGAGGAGAGAGTTTCGGCTGGGTTGTGTGTGAGTGTGTGAAAGGAGGAGGCGGCTTTATTGGAAGTCCTGGCGGCGGCTCCCCAAGTGTGAGGGGGGGCGGGGGAAGAGGGGGGTGTGGAGTGCGGTGTAGGGAGAGAAGGAGGAGGTGGGCCAAGTCGGCGTCCGTAGCCGAAATGTGCTCTCATCGATTTGCACACGAGGCGAAGTGAGGTAGTGCGGCCCGATTTGTTTTTCTATTCACCGTTCCTTGTAGACGTGAGGGATAATAGCAGTCTTTGTTCGCCGTTTCTGCTTGTTTGCTTTCGTGTTCGCGTTACAGTGGGGACCTTTCTGTAGATACGGCGTGTTTGTGGAATCCTCCTGTGTATCATTCCTGGAGTTGTTCACCTAGGAATAGAGTTTACTAGCTTTAACTTTTGTGTCGATCACATCACGTACATCATAGGTTTTCCAATCATAGGATTGTAGCAGTTCTCCGAGCTTTTCTATTGCCTGAAAATCTTTTCATTTCTCCGTTTAATCTCATTTCTGATGACGCCGCTATTTAATTCTCGTAATTCTTGTGTGGATTTTCTCCCTACTTCTTTTCTGTTTCCTTCCATTAACTCGAAAAAAATTGTTCCGCGGAATGCATCGTCATTATTCGTCTTTAAAAGGTGAGTTCTGTGAGTGAGCTGCCTACCATAGTTTCATTCTTCGCAATACACAGAAGAAATCTTCATGAATCACGCATTTATCCATTTCAATATTTTTGATGGCACCAATTCTCTGTAGCTCCTTGTTTACTTTCCACTAACTCTGCTGTTACTTACACCTCCAACACATGTCATAATTAACCCCAAATATGTTTCCATGAGACTTTCTGGGAGTTTTGACACACTGCAATTTCAATTTCCAAATTTCAGTGCCAAAATTATTCGTCTTGACAGGAATCCCGACCAAGGTGCCTGATTTTTTCACTCCTAAATTGTTTAATTGTAATGCATATTTTAGGGGATGACTCCGTCAAAAGTTACTGTCGTGGCATCTTCCACAGAGTTTTTAAACTTCGAAATGTTATGTGCTAGAATTATCATTTCATTCCCTAGAAAGCATTCTTCCCTTACGCCACTCCACTTGCTATTTCCCGTTAGGCTTGCCTTTCCTACTCCCCTTGTATAGGTTACAGACCATTTATCTCACCTTACATTGGCTTTCTTTAAGGATTAACTCTCTCAACCTCGTATCCATACAATCCAGTGTTCTGTTCATGCCGTCTTCCCGCCAAGTACCTGTCGTCCACAAACCGCAGCAGGCATATCCCATTTCTATGAATCCGTAGGCCGCCTCATAACTCTTGCTTTTTATCGCCAAGTACATATAAAGAATAGAGGTCGAAAGTGATTACCTAGACTTCACTCCTTTCTTATTGTTGTTTATTCTCTCTATTCACTACATGTAATTATTACCTCTTTCTCTCTGTACAGTGAGTTTACCTATCCTTTATCAGTGTTGTTGACGGAGGCACCTCCAAAATATTGTGATGTTTCAGTACACGTTTTTAAAAGAATCCTCCGGGGCCACAATTAGATTATTCCATTTTAACTCTTAGATGATAGGTCTCTGAGCCCAAACCTGAAATCTCCTGTCACCATGCTTCCTCTGAATAAAAATTGATCTTCACACGGCCATTGTTCCAATTCTCATTTAATAATTTTGTAGATTTTTGTTTTCATAATCGATCATTGTCACAGATAGATACTAACATTAATAAAACGATAATTCATCGAAAAATAACTTGATCTGGTTAAGATTTAAACAATCACCTAGAAAATTTGAGGTATTGGAGATTTAAATTCTAAAGGTAAAAAACAACTTATGCAGGCGTAATTTAAATGTTTTCGCATCCATAATTTTTAATGAATATTTCTAATTTCCATAATTTTGTTTGATAGTGGCAAGATGCATTTCACTACACTGTAGTACATTCATGTGCATATGGAAAGGCTTCATGACCTATAGTATAATAAGTCTCGCTGCTACCTTATAATATTGTGGGAAAATGATTAATAAATCTGGCCCTGGAATCATTTTAAAAATTAAAAACATTCTATTCATTACGGACATGATTAAAACTTCGTGAATCTTTCACAGCTGTGTAAGCTGTGTTTGGTGCTGAAATATTCTTTGGTACTGACATGTGATTTCATTTACGATATCATGTCTACCCATACATGATATGCAGAATTTAAATCTATGTGTTCAAGCAGCAGTTGAAGACACGACAAAGGTATTAGCAATAAAAATCTTAAAAATGGCAACAATACTTTAAAAGAAATCATTTCCTTATTTACCCACGGCCTAGCCAGTGTTTTCCTCAACTTATTAAAATCCATGTGTATTAATTGAATGATATAATTTTCATTATCACAGATGCTGATACCTGATTTTCATTTCACAATTACCTAATATCCAATGTTTATCAAATTGAAGGCTGAATACATCGTCATTGCGTATAGTTGCATTCAAATAACACTGAATTCTCTTTCGCTGACGAATCTTGAAAACAGAGATTGGCGAAAATGCAAAATTAAGGAAACAAACAATCAAATTCCCCTATTACAGCTCTCATTTCTTCAATTAAATGTATCTATCGGAACATACGTGCTCCAGTTAGCAGATAATATCACAGTACAAAACTACAGCAAAGATGAACTAGATGGATTGGACACGCATTGAGGCGCAATGAATGAGTAGTTAGAAATAAAAGAGAAGGGAAAGAAAATTGAAGAGAAGTTGCCACGAGGAAGACCAATAGACAAGTACGTAAGACAAATTAAGAAGGATGTAAAAGAGAAAAACTATAAGGTGGTGAGAGAATTAACTCTGACTAGAGAGGAATGGAGGGTTGCGGTAAACCAATCTTAGGGCTGAAATACTGACGATGACGATTGGAATAGAGTGCCTGGCAAAAAAAATCTTTCATGGGTGCAAAAACTAAAGTACTCTTTAAATAGGGGAGGGCTTAGGTAGTTCTATTATTCCTCGCTTATTTCTTCATTTACCTCCTTTCCACAACTCCATACTTCTCTCAACATTCACCCAAAAGACCGCTCAGTAAGCACCTTTCCATTATCCTCCTTACTTTCGACAACAATCAATTTACCTTCTCCTTTAAAACCCTGAGAATGGAGCTCCTAAAGTGATGGAACAGGAAAACATTCATAGAAGATAAGACCGGCCTGAAAATTTCCCATTAACAAACTTAGAAACGCATATTCATTCCATTTCGAGGACCCAGGAACACACTAACGCGCACCGAGGGTTATGGCGCGTTGAGGCGCTTCTCGGAGGCCCGAGAAATTCAATTAAAAGTTAGCGCAAGGAATTAGCATTCCTTGTTGTTAAGGACGACATTTCCCAAAGTCATGAGACGTTAGATAATGCATAATGATTAAGTACATGCACGTACACATGTAGCGACGCCGGGAGTTCATTTCTTTTCAAGAGCGCTGGATAGCTTAAACTAGACGGGCAAAACCGACGGTTTCAGAGTTAAGTAGGCAGTGCTTGTTTGCACGAAATAGGCACGTGTTATTGCCGTTGTTTCCGGATTAATATTCTTTTTTTTCCTCCAAAAGATGGCGATTTGTTTTCATCAAAGAGGATGCGGGGGTTGGGATGAGGGAAGGGAGGGGAGGCATTAACGAGGGAGGGGGCAGGCGCCTCCCACCTATTTCTTGAAATCATAAGCACGAGCTGAGGGGCGTCCTAAAACCGAATGCTCGCCATCATCCCAAAAGGCCGGCGTTAATTAACATTCCGTCTACGTCACCACTCCCCCCGCAATCCCTCCCCATACCGCGGTTCTGCACTCAACCCCGCCTTGCCACACATCGCGAGCAAGCGCCTCCCCCTTCATCCCGCCTCGTCCTGCTCCCCCTCCACGCCCTCCCCCGCATTGCCAACATCCACCCTCCACCCCCCGCTCACCCAGATCTCCCCCCCCCACTTCGACGCTCAAAACTCATCCCACGAACCCCAACTCTTCACCCCCCCCCCCCGAGTCTTGTGGAAGTGGAACTGCGCACGCCTATCTGCGCATCCGAGAGAGGGAGAGAGAGAGAGAGAAGGCAGAACTCGTCCATCTTCTGTCTCACTCTCCGTCTCCTCTCTCGCTCTCTCTCTCGGCTCTCCCTCTCTCTCCCACGCGATCCCCCTCTCCCTCTACCCCGTTCCCGCAAGCGCAACCTCCCGCCCTTCCCTTCTCCTCCCCCGCTTCTCCCAACCCCCCCTCCCCTGTCCCCCGCACACTCTCCCTCCTCCAAGCCTCCTCGGGACTCTGGCTGCCTCTCCATTGGCCAATTGTTCTAAAACACGTCCCCTCCCCCCTCCACCACACCCCACACTTCTCCCTTCCACTCCAAGCCTCTCTCTTAACCCTCCCTCCCACTCCTCCGCAACCTCCTCTCTCTCTCAACCCCCACGAAGCCTCCCCCCTCCTATCTTGTATATATACATTCTTCTTCCCACCCCATGACCTCCTCCTCTCTCGCTCCGGCCCCTCGCTATCGCCGGATCCGCCTCGTCGTCCTCCTCCCAAGACGATTCGATCCATCGAAGACTCATCTGCGGGTCTACAATGGAGAGTGTTAAGTCCCCGAGTGGCCCACGAGACGGTTTATGTCCTCGTGTATTGCGGGTTGCAGGACTTCCTCGGATGTTTCGAAATAGACCGCGGATTAAGGAAATGCTCCGAGCAGGGCTTCGGAGGAATCACAGAGAGGGGTAGGGGTCCGTGGGTGTGTGTGTATGTATGTGGAGTGGGAGAAAGGTTCGGGGGAGGTCTCCCCAGGGGGGGGAAGGACGTAAGGGGGGCGGGAGGGGGAACGGTGGCTGCGTCGTCGGAGGCGCGGGCTCTCAGGGAGACGAGGTCGAAAGAGGCGTCAAGAGCGGTGATAGTTTTAAGCCTGACTCGAATTCCGCCGTCATCAGGACAATTACCCTTGAGTGGAGGCTTTCAGGTCGATAACGGCCGCTGGAAGCTTTCGCAGGAGGCCCGTTTCTCCTCGGGAACGATTCGCCAATTGGCGTGGCGACCTCCTTGCATTCCGGGCCGATGTTCCTCGTAGTAGGCGTACAATCACTATCGGAAATGGCCAATTGAATGAATTGAATGGCCGACTGAACGAATGATAGATCAGAAAATCTCCAAGCGATATTTTGTCTTTTTATCGGATGAGTAGCCTACGTAAAGCATCCATGAAATATTCATATATAAACCTTGTGAGTAAATAATAGTAGGACAAAATGCTAATCGCTCACAATGACGGCATAATAGGTCGATTGAATTTTTGATGATTTTCTTCCCAGAATTAATTATTATTAATTTCATATCGAATTATTAAATGTTACACTCACTAAATAAATGTCCTCAAGTTAAAGAGGGTGACAGAAAATGAGATAATAATAGCCTTTTTCCTTAATTTTCCCTTTCTATTCTCGTTAACACACTACGTTTGAACTTTGTATCGCATTTTTGTCACTTTAACTTACATTGGTTATGCACCACAAGGGATATAGACAAAGTTTCCCACATTTGCAGAGGTACTCCGAGGAATTTCAATTCACGAGAAAATAACAGAAACCAGTTTGTAAAGATGATAAAGAAAGAAGAAAAAGAAGACACTCAGTTTTTCCACATAGAATTTTTTTTTATTACAACCTGGATTTCGGTACACCATAACATCTTCAGGTAAATTAAAGATGTTACACTGTGGTGAAACCTAGATCGTAATAAAAAAGTGCTGTGTGTAAAAGCAAAGTATCTTCATTCATTATTGTACTCTTTTATCATTATGGGTTTATACCATGTTACGCCTAAAACTGTGTCATTTGTCAGTCTGTAAAGAATGATATCTGCGCAATATTACAGAAGGATCATCAACATAAATTATTTCAATATACTATTACCTAAAGTTCTCATTACTTTTATTCCTTGTTTTTCTGAGAAAATTATCATTTAAGTATACATTTTTTATTAATGCACTTGTTCGAGATGGTTCTTACAAGAGCCAGGGCGTTTCACATTACGTTAAAGACGAGGATTAGGAGATTGGAATAAGATCAAAGTTGAAATAGTTTAAAAGAGAGTGGAGAACAGCTTGAGATGGAGAGGATTTTCATTTCCCGGTTAGCATCGACACGCCTCCTCTGGGAAACAAACCAATCCTTTTCCTAACCTCATACTTCCCTCCCACGAAAAAGTATTCAATCGGTTTTGGGGTTTTGAACTCACTCGGAGGGAGGGGCAAATGGTAAACCGTCTCTCCAGATCTCAAGAGATCTCCGACGATGAAGAGAGGTGGGGAGGCCGGGCGGTGGTACGGACGAGAGCAGAAGTGTGGAGGGATTTCCATGGCACGAGAATAACGGAAGCGAAGGCATGCGGGAGGATGATAAAGAGGAATAAATATGTGGCGAAAGAGGATGATGTCGAATCAAAAGAGAGAAGGGAAGGACAAGAATGGAAACAGTAGAAGTGAGTGGAGGGAAGAAGAGAGAAAAAGGGAGATGGTCGATCGTGGATGATTCCCTTTTTTCCTTCTTCCCGTCCTTCCTCTTCCCATGGGATGGATAAAGGATTTTGGCTACCGACATTGGGGGGGGGGGTGGAGATGGAGGTTTTTGAACTGAGAGAGAGGACACACGCCACGGATATGGGGGGAACGAAGTAAGATCGGAGGGGGGGGCTGGAGAGTTGCGAAGCAGGGGATGCGGTGCAAGCAGGAGAGGGAGGGGGCAGCTCGGGGAGGGAATTCTATTCTTTTTTTTTTAAGGAGGAAAGCTCCCCCGGAAGACTTTGGGAGATCACTGAGAACCTCTCCTTTTTCACGCCGAAATCGAATCACTTTGTCGCTCTCCCTGCGCTGCCCTCCCTTTCTTCGATCGAGGCATCTCTCCCTCCCTCTCGAACCTAACACCAGACGAATGTCTCGCGCGAGCTCGCCAAACAGTCCCATCTCTTTCTCTCTTTTAAAACTACTTCGTGAATGTCGTTTGACGGTCTAAATATAGGTTTTATGGCCAAGGGGAACTTGTGGCATAAACCTGGAATTGTGATGCAAATGATTTCACAACATTTCGATAACTGCTCGAACAAAAACGTTTCTCTTCTCCTGAAATGGCATTGCTGCGATTTCGAAGTCGCAAATACATAATAATGCCTCATCGAGGGAAACTAAGGATTTTGATAGAGGTAAAGGAATATCTGTGTATATTTATCGTGGTCTGATCTTTCTGTATTGTCGGCATTATTGTCCATAATGCATGGCTGGCTTCTGTAATATTTTGAGCGCAGTAAATCATATGTAAATTATCTAATAAATAGAAAATTCATGAATTTTTTCAGTGTCCTTGTTCGATTGTGAATGAGAAGCTATTCAATTCAAGACTACTTACTTAACTCTAAATGTTATCTGGACTAACGTCAACTGAACTCAAGCTTGAATGTCTGATATTATCGTTAATATTTAAAGAAGGGTCACAATAAAAAACATTTTCTGAAAGCCTAGAGTGAGTGCAGGAGAACTCGAGCGTAAAACTAAGTAATAGGATTAAAAATAATGAATGGCTGTAAAATAGTGGTGAGTCGTAGTCTCAAGTGCTTTTTTTCTTCGAGGAAACGATGGAATTCTTTGTCTTGAGCAAAATTATGGTCCAATAATGAAAATGAACATAGTTTTTACTGCTCATGTTAGTAGATGGGAAGAAGTTTAGGAACAAAACACATTGCACTCTGAACCTTATTTATCGTGACCAAACAGGATTCGACTAATGCATAACATCATTTACAAAGTATATCAAAGGTCGCAACCGGAGGGTCAAGATGAATTTGGCGTGAAATAATTAAATCCCATTTATTGATGCGATGTAGTATATGAATTCCAAAAATAGGTAACTTCTACGAACAACTGTATGTATTCATTTACTTGCTCATATTTGCTAAAATAATACCATTTTGGAATGTTACTTAATTAGTAAAGCTGTTAAAATTATGATAATATTAATTGCTTTCGTAGCGTGAGGAGGTAATCTCGGTAAATCACAAATCGATGTCAGTTGCAGGAGCTTCGGACTGGTGTCTTCAGGAAACTCTTTATCCTTAAATGTAGGTTTGTGGCCTCTAAAACCTTAGTAGTGCGAGGGATCAAGTTCTTTTGGGATACAGGTGTAACTTGCAAATTTGTTGGACACTAAAATAACACATGTGATTCCTTCCAACATTTTCAGATCCGTATTCATTACAAGAACAGACAGGTATCCGTCGGTGGTACGGCCTTTTGGATTTCTCAAGTCGCTCTGCGAAACCTGATTTAAAATTAAATCCTCCTTTCCTTTACGATGGCTAAGGCAACATCGACGAAAGGAAATGGCATGATCGTTATTCGCACCACGTCATTCCATACTTATTCGCCCGAAGTTTGCTATAATATAGAATGTATGCATGAGATTCTGAAGAACAAACATAAAAATACATTTTATGAGGTCTCGTTACACCAAGAGGCGTATTCAATGAAGTGTTCGCGGAATCCTCTTCCAACTGCGGGGAAGAAGGAAGCGAGTGAGGTAAAAAATATATTTTGCAGGAGTATATAAAAATGGCGACGTAAGATATCAGAAGATAAGGAGTTAAATTGAGGAAAACAAATTCCCCGAGATAGTATCATTTGATAAGTAAATGCATTGCGAATGAAAGGGATGGAAAAAGCAAAGTAAACAGTATTTCATGTCAGTTAAAATGTCCTTATAACGGAAGAGGACGAGTCAGTGATGAAAGGATAAAAAAGGAAATACTGAAGAACTGTGTTTTGAATAACTTGAATCGGTAAAAATAACAATCTTTTTGTGGTATATTCCCTTTCATTATGAAACTTACAGACGTAATCAGTTATTCGTACCCTATCAGTAATAGTTACCCTACTTAATAAACAACAGTTCCTCTGGTTACTAGAAGTTAGTGTGAAAGATCAGTGTAGATCCAAGAACATGAGCGTAAAAAATAATGGGGGGATTTCCAGATCAAAGTAGTTGTAGTTTTACGGCAGGCGACCGACAGCTAAGGTCATTTGCGCCATTAGAGATGGATGGGAAAGGAAGGGTAGAGAGAAACCCGGCGTCGGTATTAGCCTACTCTTGTCGAAAGGTGGCAAGATGTCCTCAGTTTAACGTCCCATCCGACGGGCATCGTACTCACTCAAAGTACTCTCCAAAAAGTACCTCACTTAGGGATCGGGATACCACTGAAAAATATATTTTTTCCTCCAGGATTTGAACCCGGGGCCACTCGATAGGAAGCCTGTACATTAGCCACCTCACCATCCCGATTCCCTTCCAGATGAAATGATTAACAAAAATAATGAAACGGCTTTTGTACATTTACGCAATTACCCACAAGCCACCTAATGGATGTGTATGCCTCAGTTTTAAATTTTTGCCCCAGTTGAATCTTGAGTCACTTCTGCCAGACTTGGTATTATGTGCCGGACAAAATATAAATGGTACTTGATTGAAACCGTGTACGCCATTGTTTAATATCGATTAAAATACATATCGACACAACGACCATATTCTATATCGAGCGGCATTGTAGAGAAGCTTTTCGATCATACATTGCTGGTATGGAATGTGGAGAGGAGGTAAAGAGGCGGAGGAAAAGGATCTCGATAAGAGATGATTGAAAAGGGGAGGGTCGGGTGAGAGAAACCAAGGGACTTCGGCGACGCCGTGTCCGGAGTGGCGTCGCGCCGTCGACAGCGGGGGTCGGCGCGCGAATCCCCGCGGCGACCGTACGCCACTCCTCTCCGTCCCTCCGTGCCGCCGGCCGCCGCCTGTGAGACGGTTGAGGGAGCCGTCCCATACAAGCGCGCGCTCTCGTTTTCCAGAACTCGAGCTCTCTCTCTCTCTCTCTCTCTCTCTCTCTCTCTCTCTTTCTCCCGCTATCTGCGTCTTCCTCTCTCTCGCTATCCCTCCTTGGCCCGTCTCGCCGTCCTCTCAGCAGTCCGTACCAGAAAGATGTTTACGGGCACAATGGCCGGAAGGGAACCTATCGCAAACCGACCGCCCGACCGCCGTCACAACAATTCAAGAATCGCGGCGACCGCCCACCCAGCGTGCCCCCGGAAAAAACCACCTCCCCCACCCCCCCGACCTCCATCCTCCCCAACCCTCCTCCACACTCCCCCACAAACACCCTCCAAAGTGGAGTTGACTCCTTCCCTTGCTCTTCTCCCCCACACTCCCCGGTCGACTACTCTTTTTCCTTGCACTTGCGAAAGCGCTACTTAGCGCCCAGGCGCAGAATCAAAGTCCCCACCGCGGCTCCCTTTGTATTCACAGCCGGCATTATGGCGGGTGAGAGGTACGGAGTCTGCAGGAGGAAACAGGTATGTGACAAGGGTTTCAGCCACTTGAAGGTGGCCACAGTGAGATCGTGGCGCAAACCATGTGACACGACAGTGCGAGCGGGGGTCCCTGAGCCGAAGGGCCGGAATGTCCGGAGCCATTATCTTCTTCCACAAATAAATTCTGTCCACACCTCAAGCCTCTCTTTTGTTCGATTTTCACTTCGTTATTTCTGCGAACGACCTCGGCTCTTGCCTGTAAGGATTGCCTTCCTGATTCGAGGCGTCTATATGACCCCCTCCCCGTAGTGTCTATTACGTATGAACAGAAAACGCCTGCTAGATCATTGCGACACATGCAATCATTGTTTTTCTGGTAGGTATCGCAAACATTTTCATTTCTAACGATGGTGGTTGTGCACCTGAGAAAATGAAATGATTTCTTCAATCTTTCGATATAGTGACTTTATCTATCAAAATTTAAACCAAATCTTTAAGTGCCTAATATAAACTCCCATATTCTGCATGGAGAAAAATAAAGTAGTGCTGGGCGCCAGGATGCCATAATAAAAACTAAGGAAATTTGCTTTATCCAGCTGCTTTCACCTGGATCAAATATCATTTGATGCGGCCATTTTGCGAAAAACATTGTAGAAGGTTTATTTGACGATACATGAACAGTAATGAAATTTGAATAAGTAATTAACATCGTAATTAAAATCACAGAATGCCCTTAAAGTGTTTCATTACATTTTTAACGGCAGAAATGGGAAATTCTGTAGACCACGCGAAATGGGATTAAGTTGAAGTGTAATTACGGCTATGCGCTAGGAAAGTTTCACCTTATTATCTCACCCGTCGCCTTTGTTATTTTTATATTGATATTTTGATACCTTGCAACCCACCACTAAGGTGTCTGGCAGGGGTGAATACACACCCAACTAATTTTGAGCCGAATATGACCCTAAAGTCTCTACTCAGATTTATTTGTAATTGAACAAATTATTATAAATTTTAATAAAAGCTGTTGTATGCTTTCTAATACACACAATATTACACGCAAATTAGTATTTAAGTTATCGATAGAAAAGGAAACGAAATGCATCTCCAAAAATCGGAATTTTTAATTCATTTCCCCACAATTTATCGGAGGTCTTGCAACGTCTTAATCGTCTTAAGCTCTCTCAGTTGTTCCCGTATCAAACTCGCTATAGCGACAAGGAACCTTCGCGATTTTCTCCTAAAAGCCGTCATTCTGATTAAGACTCCGCACCTCCGCGTTATCGAAGGCTATATCACGCAGGAGGGAAATAATCGAAGCTAAA
The DNA here is from genome assembly GCA_037158775.1 of Hetaerina titia. Taxonomy (NCBI): domain Eukaryota; kingdom Metazoa; phylum Arthropoda; class Insecta; order Odonata; family Calopterygidae; genus Hetaerina; species Hetaerina titia. The sequence goes on along the minus strand of CM073769.1, from coordinate 40,755,141 downwards.
TGCATTGCGGACTACGGGCCCCCAAGTACGGAGCGGGGTTTACGGAGGCGGTTTGAGGGCCGTCCGCATATCTCCCCGCAACACCCACTCAACCATCCCTCCCACTTGACTCTGCGACCAGCCATAATCTCCCTCCCACCCTTTCCCAAACTCTCTCAACCTCCCCCTCCTCTTTCCCACCATCCTTATCTCGCCAAATATTTTACGATCCTTCGGGGACGAGTATGCAGGTTTTCTTCCGGTAGGCCTTATTTTGCATGTTATATTCCTCATTTTTTTTAATTTAACGAACTTCCTAATCGCCATGCGCGGTCGTTCAATGAGATAGGATGAGCAGAGAGGCAAGCAGTCGACGGGGGAGAATGGGAGTGAGGGTGTCCTAGGAGAGCGGAGGGAGGTCAGAATGAATTAGATAACAGTCCGGATAAGGCGTAGGAGAAAGTCTAGATGGCGGCGGGAGTCGGAGAGAGAGAGAGAGAGGGAGGGTGGTTGAGAGGACGAGAAGAAGAGGTCTGGGCAAGAGGTCTTCTGGCGATGGGGTCCGTGGGGGAGTTGATAGACGGCGGAGCATCGACAGGCACAGGTGAAAGAAAAACGAGGTCTTGTATTGGGTTGACCTTTTGGGATTACGGAAGACAACCATCTGCTTGTCGGCCCGTGACATTTCCATGGGGCGAAAGACGATCCCGTGTCCGGAGTTCGTTAAATGCGATAGAACCAGGGTTATCCGTCACAATTGTTTCTGCGATATATTTAATACTTGTTCATAATTACTTTTTAGGGTTGCTGCGTTTAAAATTTGTATGGAAAATTTTAAACTGTATTAGTTTAAAAAAGGGGGAGAAGCTAATTAATATTTTGTTATGTTGTGGGGACTTGGTTGCCCAGTGGATACATCGTTAGGCTACATGCCCAATTTGGTTCTAGGTGATTTTAAATACTTTCAGCCATAGTCAAGGTTACAAATAATAGAATCAGACGTCAATATTTTGAAATAATGAAATGATAATGATAAATTTTGAATAATGAAATGAATACTTAGTAATGTCCACAAGCTTTCCACAAAATTACTGTATGGGCTGTTTTTGCAATAAAAAAACTTGTGAAAATTTTAAAGTTATCATTTTAATTATGAGTTATTCAAGTTTAGTATGTTTTCGGTCACCGAATATTCTTCGCGGTGCGGGGAAAGACAGTGTATGCCTTCTTTCCTCTGCTGTATGATTTTAATACGAATTGACTTACTGCACATATGTGGCATTATTTTAAGAATGATTGGACTTCTATCAACTCCTATCAAACCAACCTGGTTGACTCCAGTGTGTTGTGGTTTTATCGTGATACCACTTGAAATAGTAATTGTCCAATCCTATTCAGTAATGAATGCTTTGATTTTTTATTGATTTATACTGAAATGGTCAGCCGGACTTCAATAATCTTTGCTAATACATCAGGTACCCTATTATTTCCGTGGAGTACTATAGTCACTCAAAATAATGGCGTACGAAGAATTCAACGAATTAGAATCTTATGGTTGTTGATCAATAAATTAATGCGGTGCGTGGCTCTTTCATTAGTTTAGATACACGGGAAGCAAGTAGCGTAACGCACACAAACGTTGATAGAAAGAATAATATATTTCTGAGCCAAACAATGTAGCGCTCTGTAACAGAGGATTGAAAGAAGTATCATCAAAAAACTATATTATTTGGGCTTAGATTTGGTTGGGAAAGAGATATGCGCAGGGAGTTAAGAGGGAACGTTACCGTAAGGATGAGGTATTCTATCGAGGCGGGATGAATGGATTGAGACGCAATGGAAATTTGACCACTTCCAACATAGTTAAGGGAGAAGTCCACCAACAAACGGAGTTGGGCTTGAAGGATATTGGCCTGGAGGGAGGGGGGCGGGCGGTGAGGGGTAAGGGGAGGGAAGGAGGGGGGTGGCGAAGGGCCATGGCGGATGAAAGAAACCACGCCTACTCACCTCAGCAGTGCCCCATTGTTAGTGATTTATGGTGAGTCGTTCACGGTGGGTATATTGGCGCTCTCCGAAAGAGATTGAGCCACACGGTCTGTCTCCCGCGTGTGTCTTTGCTCGGGTGTGTGGTGCGCGAGCGGGCTCGCGTCCGCTTTAACGATGTGCTTCCAGTCGGCAGCCCCCTTGACGCCCGAGACATAAACTAGGTGCTCGATTATGAATGCGCCTGTTTAGCTGCCCCTGTTGATAGGGGGGCGGTGGGTTGAGGCTCCCCCCGTGACTTGGTTCCCGTGGAGGCGGCAAAACGGGCAGGGGTGTGGGAGGGGTGGGCCGGAAGGCCGTGGACGGACCGAGCCAAAGAGAGCTCCTCTGCCTTTCCTGACAATCGCATTTGCATCCCATTCGCTTTTTAATGCCTGGCTAGTTTGTTTTGTAACGCACGTGGAGCTGAGACGACAGAAAGAGTCAAGAACGGCCAGTTATGAGTGCATAAATTTTCATGGAATTTCATGTAACACCTGAATAGTTGGTGTACCGTAAGGATAAAAATAATAGATTACACCAGTAAACCTCCACAAGCGAATACTCGAATCGACTCTGAATGTAAATACTTGAAGCCAAATCGCAACCGAATAGCTCCAAATAGCTACACGGCTGCAATGTGCGTCTTCGGAGAAATGACATGAATTTCCCGCAAACTCTAAGACCTAAAACGGCTCTTAAAACCGTTGAGCTCATAGTTGCTCAATTTTACCGAAATATTTCAAGCCAGAGAGAGAAGGCGGGTGCTTTAACGGAAACAACAAATCGACTTCCTCTCTTGAGTTTTAATCGAATTAGATTTCGACTCCAAGAGCGTCAAGCAATGTGTTTATCCTCTTTGTTTACCTTACACCGCATGGCTGTTCGCGTTGACGAGGTATCGATTCGGACGAACGAAGTTTCGCTTAGGATTACGGTTAAAACCCATAATCCTCCTGCATCACCTATTTACCCTTCCTATCGCTCGAGTGCAAAGAGGGAGAGCGCGTGGAACTGTTGAGGGGGGCACACAAAGGTGGACGACGGTACGAAAGTGGAGGGATGGGGAGACAGGAAGATGGGAAAGAGAGAAAGAGAGAGAGGGTTAGTGAGAGAGTGATCGGCGGGGAATGGTCCACCGCGTACGATTTCGCCATCGGCCATAGTGCGGGCGAATTCATCCAGCACCCCATGCGACAATTGGTTCCAACGGTTAGCTAATTGGATGCTTGGACTGGCAACGGCGTTGAGAGGTTTTAACCGCGCTGCCGTGCACACAAGAGGGAGGATTGGGAGTGCGGGGTGGGACAGGGGAGTGGATGGTGCGGCTGTTGCTATTTGGACCCATACCTCAGCACTTGTTCAGGGAGAGAGGGAGGACGGTGTGAGTGGTCCACGCGAGGGGCGGATAAGTCGAATAAGGTGAGGGGAACAGAAGGGGGGTGCCGGAATGAAACGATGAAACGCCGGGGGGAGAGGGGGGGGATTGGGATACGAGGGTGAGGGGGGCGTGGAAACGCAGCAAGGTTCACTCACCCGTAGGCAGCCAGCGTTGGGTCGTATGGGTAATATCCGGTGGTGGGCTGCAATCCAGCGCTCGTCCACGCCGTCACGTCCGCCGATGCGCTTCCGTCCTTAAGGGCATAGGGATTACTCTGTGGATCAAGCGAAAGGGAAACAATTAAAAAGAGAACAAGGGAAACAGATACGGGAGGCGGTCTGAGTAACATGCTATCGCCCTCGCGAGCGCGAGGGAGCGGAGATTAAGCAAGAGAAGCTTCGCATTTGATACCGGAGAAGAGTAAAACGTTTTTTCATGAAACTCACCAGAAATAGTATTGCTTCCTACCATGAAAATTTCGTGGAAATATATGCATAAACTAAATTGAAGTTAATAAAAAACATTTTATTTTGAATCGACTTTGATTATTTTGCTAATTCCACTCATTTCAGTTACAGAAGCTCCAACCATTCAACCCAGCCCGAAATGTGGAAAGGTGAAAAAAAAGGGATATACATATACAATGAGTGAATGGGCGCCAACAGCAGTGGAGGTTGTTTTGTTGGCATTGGAGTAATTAGATTGAAGCGGAGAATCAGATTAAATTCACAATTCACCAAAGCCGAGATGTTACAATCAAGTAAGTACCTCCCAGCAGTGGGATTAATTTTCATCCAAGTTTTACAGTAGCAGGAAACTAAAAGGCTTTTGAAAGTAAATGCGACTTAGATATGCTTAAATAAATGAATTTAAATTAGATTTATGCACTCGTGCGCGCACACACATTCACACACTCACATAAAACATCAGTAATTCATTCCACCAAACAGGTTCACTCTCGTATCTTTTTAATCCATGCCACACTCGACGGAACATCACTCCCGTCCACGCATCATTGTTTCTCTTCCTCATATTATTCACACAATTTGATGAGTCAGTAATCGATTTAATCCGTCGTATAAGATATTTAACATTTCTTCGAGCAGCATATCTTAGCCGAAAACGGTGTAGTGTAAACACACAGACGGAAGGAGCAAGAAGACTGCGAGACGGGGAGAGAGAATGGGAGATGGCGAGGGAAAGAAAAAAAATACGGCAGAACGAAATGCAGAATCGCGCCAAGAGAAAAAGAGCGAGAGAGGGAAAAAGGAAGAGCGAGGTGATGGCAGATTTTTTTTCATGCCTGCTGTGTTTGCCGTCTGGGCGTACTTCTCGAGTGGGAGGGAGAGGTCTTGGCTGGATAAGTAAATGAACGAGAGCGAGAGATTCAACTCGGCAGGTGTTCTTACTCTCAGCCGTCCGTTCGGCCTCCTCCCTCTCCGTCCTCCCTCCCCGATCTCATCTCTCCCACCACTTCTCCGTCCCTCTCCGCTCCTTCGAGGACCCTCTTCCACCGCGGGCATCCGAGCTGAGCCCATGACCCCTGCATTAAGAGCGACTGCCGGCCCTTACTCGCTCTCTCTCTCCCTCCAACCTCCTCTCCGTGAATCCCCCTTCCCGTTCCGCTTTCGCTCATGTCCTCTTTACTGCTCCTCCGCTGATCTTCATCTCTGCTCATTTTTGTTTGCCCCCCATTATCCGCCCTTTTCTCCTTCCCTCCCGCTGCTTTTAGGATGGACGATATTTTCCACGCCGACGACAAAAATGACTCAATACCCTCTGTCTTCCTTTCTTAAGCCATCTCGCTCTCTTCGTCCCTCTTCTCCTGCGTCCTCTTTTTGCCTTTGCCGGTGAGAGCCTAAGATCTGCTCACACGAATCTATTTTAGACACTAGGTATGTGTATTCTAACTTCTCTATTTCAATTTAATTTATGCACTCGACGTTTTTACATGGTGCCATAGTTTATTCCAATTCCCCATAAAAAAGTATTCGATAATATATCTTGCCTGGATGACACCAATAGTAGTTGCAAATTAATCAGTTTACTCCATTTTCTTCCGATTGAGTGGACTCTCTCATTTTTCCTTTCACTTTTTTCATAGATATGCGGCGTCACCCTTGAGAGAGTAAGCTAGTTTGGCCATTCGGCCTTCCTTTTCCTTCTCAGTCCACTCCCTTCCCCCACCACCACACTCACGCAATGTGTTCTCGCTGTCTCGCGAAATCTTTTCCTTCCAGTGAAGTGCGATACCCTCTCTTCGTAGCCTCTCTCACTATTTATCTCCGCATCTCCACTCCCTCTCCTTCTGAGCCGTAAACAACGGCGATGACAGCATCCGTGAAGGATACTCGCAATGGCTGTTGAGCCCAGCGGTGCCCGTGTGGAGAGAGGGTGTGTTTGTGTGTGAGCCAATGTGTTCGTGTGTGGTGCATGGATGGGGAGAGAGGGCGGGGGAGATAGTCAGGTGAAGTGGAGGCAGCATGAGAATTGACAGCAGTGAGGGGCGAGTGTCTCCTGTAGTGTGCTTGAGGTGCTGACAAGTGAGGCACTTGATTCATTTGGGGTGTAGAAAAATGTATCGCTCAGGGCAAAAGGAATCCTCCTCCTTGTTGCAATGGTATCGGATTCCGGATTTGTATAGACATAATGTATCGATTTGCTTTATCTCTCTCTTTGTCTTCTTAAAACATCTGTGGCTATATGTTTACAGATATATAGATCCACTTATCGGCGTATTAATCTGTTACACCCATCAGCTAATATGTCATTTGTTTGACGTCAATTTTAAGGGAGATAACTTAAAATCGATTTGTAGTATACCAAAATCGATTGCATGTATAAATATCAGTATTTCAGCCTTATTCATTTAAAGCATATAAATTTCCATCTCAATTTTTTTATTCATTAAGTTAAATGGCATTTGTGTTTGTTTTTTTATATTGTTATGAAGGGTCTATGCTGTTAATAGATATTAGATTATTGTTACTTTGATCGGAGAAGTTTTTCTTGCGTTGGTGTAGATAATTAAAAATTTTACATTTATTATTACATTATTACAATTTTACATTATTAAGCATGTGTTGATGAGATTGATATTATTGAGAAGCATTTTATGACTGAGTACATCATAAAATAGTAAGTTATTGTAGTTAAAGTTGTGTAAAATATAGTTATTGAAACAAGAGCAGCTCATATTGATGGACGTAAAACATTTTATGTAATATTCCAGCTACATAAAAGTGTGTGTAACCAAATTCCATTGGGTTGCATACACTATGTTTTCACTAAAGGCCTAATTAAATTTAAAATGGACTGGTCTTTCTTGCTTGCTTTCTATTCTTCGTCATCCATGTAAAATAATTTCATCCGAACGTACGCGAACGTTTGGATTTGGATTGAACAAATTTTGTTAATTTTTCGCCCGTCAGGATAAAATCCAGCTAAGAAATCCCTCTTTTTCGATCTTTCGCCAGTTTCACGGCTAACTTATTCTGACGAGCATCTTCTGATATCCAGACGAATTCCATTCTTCGCCAGATCTCCCGCCTCACCTTCCGCTGCCAAGCCAATAAATACAGAATAGCGATAAAATATTGATTTCTACGAAATAACAAAATAAAGGAATCAATAACACGTCTGAAAACGAAATAGTCTGCGGAAATCAAAATGGAACTTCTGAAGGAATTGATCTCTTGGAGATCAATCGTGTTCACCATTCCTCAACTAGTAATCCAATTCAGTTTTCCTCCTCAATGGATCCTTACGAGAGATTCTTTTATTTCCAAGTATTGAAGACGACATTTTGAAACGAATTCCGAAATGGGAAGGTGGGTATTATTGAGCTCCAGTGGCCTCGGTCACCCGAAATCCATAAGTTCAACCTGCAACCTTCGTATTAATACGCGTTCACTTCGGTTTAAAATCCATTAAAAGACCTGCGAATCTCCGTTTACCGCATATCCGGGAGAGAAAAAAAAATTCGGTGACTGCCATTCCCCCAGGGAAAAACCAACGGGCAAAGAGGAAGGGGTGATAATGGGAAAGGTTAGATGGGTGTAAGGATTTGGTTGCAACGGTAAGAGGAAAGAGCAGCCGTGTGGCAGAGATGTGAGAGATGGAGTGGGCGGCGCGGGGAGGGAAGGACATGAGGAGAAGGGAGACGAGAGCAGATGAAGGAGGAAGGGGGAGATGTCCTTAGTGGGGGGCGGGGGTGGGAGGGATGGCGAGGGTGGGCGCGAAGGGTGGAGGCGCGCAATAAAATCTGGCAACGTAAAAGGATTCCGGCGGCGACACACGACGACATCTTAATGTTGAACGCAGATACCCACGTAGACAACCCGCGGTCAAGATGCTCGCCCACTCTCGGTCTTAAAAAACCCTCGTCCACGACCTCTGCCTTCCATGGCTTCTTCTTCACCCCATCCCAACCTCCTACGCCCCCCCCCCCCCTATGCTCACAAAAAGACACCACCCCGCCCTCCATCTTCTCTCTTCTTATTCAATCTACGTCTGCGAGTCCTTCGGGGATTCTCTTCGCCCCTGCACTCACATTCACATCCCACCCTTCGCCTACGTTCATTCATATTTTCGAGTGGTCTTCACACTTTCTCTCCAGTCGCACCTCAGGCCCTCCAGATACAAGAGCCATCTTTCATTTTGCGTGAATTTTACACTTTCATGTGAATTATTTTTCATCCTGCTTCCGTTTTTTTTCAGAGGTATGAAGAACAAAGGGAATCAATTAATTTTACGTCGCAGACTGAAATTTAAGGGCTGAAAAGATAGATGATGATGATAGATGGACGCATTAATATTATTATACACTAATTAACCAGTGATACGGAACGGTCACTTAAGTATTGCGTAGATATCTAATGGATATGTAAAGTAGAACGGAACTATATAGGAATGTTTTCCCTAAGGTATTATTAGGACGTATTGGAGAATTTAGCTTTCAGACGACCTCATTCACGTGAAGTGGAGAATCCCAATGTTACGCCACAATTTCGTATTCGCCACGACCCTTTGCCTCCCTCCCTCGTTTGGCTAAATTTCCCTGGATATTTCTCTCCCTCGCCCCTAGACTTTTTCTCATTCTCGTCGCCAACCTCCCTCCCTCTCCCGCCTAACTCCTCGCTGGCTCCGCTCTCCCCGTGGTTACTTACACGGTGTTGCGCCCATGTTCATTGGGAGCTGTGAGCGGAATCTGCAATGCACGGCCTCCTCCGGACGACGGAGGTGACGGCGGGGACGTATATGTGGAGGCAAGTTGTGCGGCCGCGCCGGGACATGTGTCGTGAGATACCTCGAGGGGAGTAAAAGGAGAGGTTGAAAAAAATATCCCGAGCCTTTGACTTGATTTTTAACGCGGCCGTTTTTCCTGTTTTATTATTTTTCCTTTTGCTCTCGTGTGCATTTCTGCGGGAGTCCGCTTGGCTTCCAGAAGAGGTTTCACTCCCAGTGAGTCCGATTCACCCGAAGAAAAACCGTTCGCGAAGCTGTGCCCACTTTCTGATTGGCAACGCCTTCCAAGAATCCACGTCCTCACACGCGACTGGGCATGGACGGAGTCGAGCAGCGCCGGTTAACCTCCATTACGGGATTCTCTATCTATCTATCATCCATCGTCAAACAACTTCCGTGAAGCCATGCAATGTGGATTTACTATTTCATACTCCTAATATTTTATGAGGACAACGTTAATTTTATATTTTTGTGACAGTAATCTACGGAAAGATTGAATTTCGTTTTTTTCCTCGCGACTAGAGTAAAATTCGCATTAATAAGGCATTCCTTGATTCGACTGTTTAAAAATGACTGATTTGTAGTTGATTTTGCATCTTACGCTTCCACAGATGTTTTTCATTCCACATTAGGAAAGTAGTTCATGTGCCAACACGTGGCCATAAGTAGATCAGCTGGCTCTAGACCAGTTCAATGAACCACTTGGCGAAAATGCAATGACGAAGACAAACTTGCCCGCTTCTGTCCTCTTTGTGTTTCATTTATTTTGCTTAGTTAATAAATATATGATAAAAAAACGATTCTGAAGCAAGAATGAGTCGCAGAAAAATTCCTCCCCATACACCACATACAATATAATTCCTATGCTGAAGAGACGTGAATCGTTGAATTTTCATATGGTTTTATCCGTTCTGCAACACATGGCATGCATTCATATAGTATTCCACTAGAAACGTTCTTTAAAATACAATATATCCATTAGATATAACTTTAATGTAACTCAAACATCCTATTTGTGGACGTTGCTCTTCCCTTAACGGAATTGTTCTGCTAAAACCTGTGGGCATTGAACACGGAAGGTTTTATCGGATACTAATTCGACTCATGAATTCAGTGATCGCGAATAATCCAATGCGTTCAGTTCCGTAATGAACCGACTTTCTCCAAACGAGCGCGGGACTAAAAATCCATTCATTATCCCGTTAAACGGCCGCAATTAAAGACCCATTTGTTAATTTTTTTCCACCCTTCAATATAGTGTCTCGAAGATTTAGGACCCACCGAAAGTTATTGAACGAGATAATTTTCATACCTGCGGTTTACTCTTGTCTCATTATCACTTAAAGGGCGTCGCCTGATTCTCCGTATATGGAAAGTTGCAGCGGCAACTCAAATGAAAAGGACTGGGAAGAAGGAGGGTCACGTAGTGGACGGCGGGCGGTGGGCTGAGTGGAGCAAAAACAAAACTGAAGGGGAAGGAGATCTGGGCAACCAGGATGATCCAATGCAAAAGTTTTGAAGAACCGAAACGCGCTCTGCAACCATAAATTGACCTCAACAGCTAACCTGTGCTTTTTTCATTGATGCCCGCTATTAATTAAAGTTAGGGATACGAGCCACTTGAAAGTGTTGACAAAAAGTAGGAAATATTAACATACAATGGAAGTTTATTGCTGTGACTCCTCACATCATTTTATTTTGAAGTAGAGAGAATACAGATTTGTTGGCGGCCATATTGCCAATTAAGGAATAACTCCGAAGCATCCATAAAAACCCAAAATGCCCTAATTGACTTTCTTATGTCGCCCTGCCAGTGGTAATAGGCCTTAAAAATTTATCCAATTAAACCTATCAATTAATTTACTTTTTTATTGCCTTCCTGATGACGAGAGAAACTGTCGAACATGATCGCATTATGTCGACAGAATCCCAATTTTTCTTTTTTTTACTGACTAAACCTAATTAAAGAAAATTCGGAATGAAAAGGTTGAAATCCACGTAGAATATTTTAGTATGTGTTTGTGGTCCAGGAACTTTGTCAGGTACCAAATGGATATCTAAGTATTAATTTGAAAGTCCAACAGCCATCCTCGGATACTTGGGGAAATTTCAAAAAAATATGGCACAGGAGAGCAAAAAGATTGGGAAAGATCATTTGATGACAAGGTTGAGCTGCAGTTAGATTTCATCAAAAGGAAAATCTATTAACCCCTTGAATATGCAACTAAGGTCATCCACACTCCGCTTAACTACCGTTAAAGTCACCAATAATTCAAAAGAACCAGAAATTTACTTCGCATTTTCAAAAGGAAAAACAAGTGCTTGCCTGAACAACTTACGACAGCATTTTGGATAAACGCGCTTGAGGGTGACTTTCACACGCTTCCGTCCACGGGTCAGAGCAAATCCTCAAAGGAAACGATCTCATGCGAGGATTAAGAGGATTGGAAAGACTCCACGGGACCTGAAATGAAGGGTAAGGTTTGGAATAGAGAGGGCGAGGGGAGGGGAAGGTCTGCCGGAATAGCAGGATGGCGCATATGGTTCTGAATTTCGTGCGGGTCACTCGAATACATCTCTCTCTCTCTTCCATTCGCTGAGCTCTCTCCTCCCCTTCTGCTCCCCATTCCCTCCCCATCGCACCCGCTTCCCCATCATTTGAAAGCATCTGGGAAGCTGTGTCGGGGGGAGTGGGAGAGGCTCTGGGCGTCTGGGGAGCAGGGACAAGACGGCGGGAGTGAAGGGGGGACGGGGAGAGAGAGAGAGTGTGCGCTATGTCCCCGCACCCTCCACCCCTCCTATCCACCCCCAACCTCCTCCGAAATGAATGCGAGTGAAGAAGTGAGCAGGCATTTGACGGAAAACGAGATTCTGTACAGGGAGGTTGGGTGGCGGCTATCCGCGTTTTAGTGCCCTCCCCTTTCATTTCCTCATACCCCTCTAAATCCTCTCGCCCCTCTCTCCCAAAGGACCTCCCCCTACCTTGGTCCCCCACTCTATCCCTCTATTCGGCGCCGCTTCCTACATCAAACCCCTCCCTCCCGCAGCCGACACCCATGATCCCGTCGTTCGTCCTGTTCCTCTTTCTCGGGGGCAGACGCTTTTTGCCGCGAGAAAGGCTCGGGATCGAGGATAGATGGGGAGAGAAGGGGGAAGAGAGAGAGAGAGACTGAAAGAATGGCGTGGAATAAAAGAGGAGAGGAGGGAGGCGGGCGACGAACGACTAGGGGGGGAGGGGCTGGGAGAAGCATCCTTAAGGAGCGTCGGAGGGAGAGGTAAGCGAGGTGCGATGGAGGAAAAGGCCGTCAAAGACCACCATCCGACTCCTCCCTTAAGAAACCGATGTTTCCCAAATCCGCTAGCGAGTTGGGCCTCTCACTCCTCTTGGGCGAGGAGGTCCCATGGGCGGGGGAGAATATTTCGTCTGAATGATTTTAGCGGGCGGGGGAGTGGCATGGGACGTGAAGGAGTTTGGAAGGGATGTTTGCATCCGATGAAGATAAAGGGTAGCGGAAGTATCCGGTTTTAAGGAGTATAAGTGAACAAAATGACTTTCGCAAGAATATCCAGACATGAAATTGCACAAGGAGCGAAAACATATAAAATACTGTCTGTAAAAAAAATTACTCAGTGTAGGAGATAAGCGTGAACATTTTTTAATAGGAGCAGGAGAAATTATTTCATTTTTAGTAACCTACGATAAATAAAACTGTTTCTGGCGTGACTAGGTGAAAAACTTTCCACATTCTATGTGGAAAAGCCAAGTTGGTTATTTTTCATTTTCAATAGTAACTTAAGAGTAACTCCGCACTTGTATTGTTGAGAACACAGTTACTTATACATAAACTGATGCTCAATCCCTGAATAAATTATGAAATTTCAACCCTTAACCTAGGTAAACCTAACGCCTTCCTCTGGATTATAATTCCACTAGCGGCTTTAAATTTGTGAACATTTGCGGATTACTTTCTTGCGAAAAATAATTTGTGCCTGTCGATTAGTCTGTATATTTAGAAGTTTTGAACTAGTTCAAGCGTTTTGAAAATCTCTGGAATTTTGTGTGAAGTTATGTTTTAGCTTATTATTTATTGAGACAAAGAACAAAACCTTTATGAAATAAACATTTAATTTGTCACTTCATAGGAGACATTGTTGGAATGGCCATTAAGGATTGCTAATGGCTATTCCAACTTATTGAATTCCAGCATACAAAACTTAATACAAGCGTAAATACTTCCAAGCGACGCATGGAACCAAAGCCAATCGTGTTTATTACGCGTGCCTTTCACCGGGAAGTCTCAGGCGCCATCTAGATGTTTCCCTTCGCGTATTTTAGATCCATAAACTTGGTTTCTGACGATTCTCTACCTCTCCGAGATATTCAGTCGTGATTTCAAATTCTCAATCCCGAAAAATAAATTTTCAAGTTCTGAAAAAGTAGCCGCTACATATATCGACGGTCTCTTACTATTATCCCTGACACCATTCGTTCCATACTTTTAGGCATAACCCCATAAATCCTTCATCAGGAAAATAAAGGGTGGATGAAGAAAGAGAAGCAGAAACAGAATGTAGTACATGGAACATTTTTGCATTCTAAGGAGCCATAAAAGCCCGCATGCTCGGCCGTTAAAGCAGGAAAGTGTTGTAGCCTATTTGTAGTTAACGTCGGTGGAAAATAAGAAGGAAAAATAAGAAAATAAGGGTCAATAGCATTGTAAAAAATTGCGGCAGGGTAAAGTTTTGCTTGATCCGATGAACAAACCCGTAAAGCCATATCTCGGTAGCATGGTCTTGACAGTGATCGGGAGGGGCGAGGTAGGCATCCTCTGATGTGTTCCTAAACGGATGGCACTTGGTCTATAAAGATCGAAGGATCTACTTAATGCAGCTCACGAATTCTCTCACTATCTACATCCTTTGATTTTAAAAAAATACGCGCGTCACCGGACTGCCTTGAAAAGTTCTATGTGCCCCAACCGCATAAGTCGTTTCGAAACACATCTCTCGAGGGGACGGGATGAGTCTGTCGGCGCGGACCTTGTTTCTCTTTTTTTTTACCCTCCTCCTCCACTTGGCCTCATGGCGTATACCCATCGGTGTTTCGTGCACCTAGCAAACATTTCCACGGCAAGAAAACGCCATAACTTTTAACGATGTACCGTGTCTCGTTACGCGGTGAGTTGAAAGCAGTGATTTACTTCACCTTCTTACACTTACATTTTCGCATACTGCAGGGATATATCACAAAAAAAACTGTCGATTATGTGCTTCGAGTGTGCTCTTCAGCCACCAGAAGTAAAAGAGTACCCTTTACATAATCCCTACGAGTGTAGTGGACTAATACTTAAGTGAGCCTGTGATAATTTTCTAGATCCTGTAAAAAAAACATTCCTTAGGATACGAATAACTGAAGGAAACTAAGATGTAATTGGGCTATATCCATTTAAACGAAAGACAACAATATCACCATGTCATTATTCGAACCAAATTTGTTACCATAACAACAGGTGTTGGTAAAATTATGTGACATCCACTTTGAGGAGCTCCAGGAATGGATATAAAGGAACCTATTTATGCTGTAGAATGCAGCGGCGAGATAGAGGTGAGGGAGTAATTTTCACAAATGTAAGTTTCATGAATGAGCCCAGCCCCAAAATTTGAACATCTGTGAGTAAAAGTGCTTGCAGTACTTCCGAAATCAAATATATATCTTAATCTCCAGAAAGACTCACTTTGATGAATGTAAATGAAATTGTCGTTCAATAAAGGATATAGGTATTATGTCTTTGCGAGTATTACTATATATACATTCTCTCTCGCAGATTTTAGTCAATACGTAAAGTAGATATATATCATCAATACTACCCCTTTTATGCCTTCAGTCGATAGATGTCTTACTCAATTCCGATAGGGATTAAAAGTCATTTGTAAGTAAAAGTAAAAAGACTTCTGTAAGTCTGTAAAAATAAAAACGAAATATATTATAATTTTGATAGCTCCCAAAGAATTAAAACTTTACCACATGCAGCATTTCATGTAAAACTGATGCAAAGTACAAACTGATAAGTACGAAGATTATTTCTAAATTTCCTTTTCTCTGTGTCATGAAGAGCTATAAGAGCAAATTATTTTCCGGCAGATGTGGTTTTTCTCCATTGATTCGTATTGCGACTCTTCGACTTCCTCCGGTTCGTATTGTCCACCGCATTAGCTTCTTAGGTCCGTGTGGGTTAACCGAACGGTCTTGTGTTCCAACTCAGACGTGGTTGCAGTTCTAACCTGAGGTCTGAGGTAATCAAAATCCAAATTAACCCCAGTCCTTGCGACACTTAGCAAATGGTAATGACAGTATTGAAGGTTCAATATTTCATTTGTCTATATTTCGACACGCATCGCATATTCATTTCCCATAATCCATGTTCTGTGAATTGCATTATACATATGCCGTATGTGGAAATATAAAGTGAAGGCTAGCGAAAATTTGAAACTTGTTTTATTAAAAGAAAACAAAAAAAATTGGAATAATGCTATCGGTTATTAGTTTAATTGCAAACAAATGCCTCTGTACATAGAAACTTATTTTGACTGTCTGTTGCTGCACAACTGTCTTTTTAAGTCACAGGCATTATTAGGATATCGCGTATATTGTGACAACTACACTGATTTCTTTCTGTTGTGAGAGCATTAATTAGCTCAATGACGCTTCCCGTTAGGGTAATATGAATTACTTTTTTCTTCTAGAATTAAGGTCACATTCTCCAGACCAAACTTACTATATGTAGGGCGCTCGCGTCCATCCTTGGAATGTCTCAGTCCCACTACGCCAACAGGTAGTATGATTAGTTGGCGTCCAAACTGAAAAACACGGATATTAATTACTTTCTTCTTGGGCACTTTATATCTCCCTATCACGTTATTTTTCTCAGCCAGAGAACGCTAACTAGATCATTTATCCTGCACCTGCTGAAGGTGAATAGCTGCTGGCGTGCTCCTTTGCAATTAGCATATCGAGTAAGTAAATAACCCTTTAGGTTCGAAGAATTGAGTGATTCAAAGAATGATTAAGCGAATCTCTTTGCATAAATATCTTTAGATCTGAGCGAAGCATTCTCCCATCTTCGCGTTTCGAAATAAACCTTTTAAGGAAATTTAGTCTCTCTGTTTACCAGCTCTTTGCCCGAAAATCCGCCTCCTCCCTCCATTCATTGACCTAATTAACGGCATTTACAATCATCCACGGGGAAAAAACATTCCCCTTGGAAAGTGGACGGCAGGAGCGGGTGGGAGATTATCGACCACCACAGCAGGAGATTTCAGCTGAGCGAGTCGAAAGAATTCCAACTTTCTTCTTGGAAAGAAGTTAGTTTCCTTCAGTCAGGGACCTTCTCTTCTTTTTTTTATCCTTCCCTTCTCTCTCTCTCTCTCTTCCTATCCCTCTGCCTTCCAATCCTTCCATGCAATTTTCTCTCCAAGCCAAAGGATTCGGTAAGAACAAAAAGATTAAGCCGAGACGTTTATCCTGTGACATATAAAAATAAGACCTGAGCCTTCTATTTTATTTTCACCTGCTTTGGACCCTTCCCGTGGGCACCCCGTAGGAGCTGGGTAAGCATTTCGGAATTGGCGGGAAGACAGGCTCAAATTAAATCAACGGAGCAAATGAGTCGGAAGATAGAAGTACAGGAAATGGAAGAAGGGGAGATGGGGTAGCTTGCTGCGGAAAGGAGGAAGGGGCCAAGATGGAGATGGGGGATTGGAGAGTAAGCAGGCGAAACGATGAGTTAGGGAGGAAAAGGCGGTGTTGCGGGGGAGAAAGAGGTGGGGAAGGGACGGTGGAGAGGGGAAAAGGTACTCAGGGACCAGAGTGGTGCAGCAGTGGGGGGGGGGATAAAAGTACTGAGACAGAACCTGGCATCGATGCGAAATAAAATGGTGGAAAATCTAAGTGCAGGACGCGAGTATTAAGGAATGCACGGCAAAACTTCGTTCACTCGTATTTGGCGTGATTACGGTACAGTGCAAGCCGCAATTATTGTAGTTAACCAATCAAAGTTCTCCACTAAGCACCTGATGAGCAATAAATTAAAATGGTTTGAAGACTACTTCACACATAGATCTACATTATAGAAACAAGCATGTCATTGCTATCGTTTCTTTCATCACTGAAAGTTCATTTAGGGAGTGAAAAAAACAGTGCAGTCACTATAAGTGCCATTCCAATATGAATGGAACCATTGAAACTTTTACTGCAAAGCCACAATTGCAAATAGCAGATCCCTAGGCTGGGGCATTTAGCTTCTCTCTATGAGGCATAGAAGTGGGAGGTAATGGGCACCAAGTGAGAGCTTGCATGCTGTGTTAAATGTTATTTAAATTCCGAGAAAAACCGTGTATCTGTGGTACTTAGAAGTGCGATGTTGCAATAGTGATTGATTACTAGAACGCTAGATGAAAGACAAGATTGTGGCCTCATGTATTAACCCCGAGGATAGGAAAGTTCAAACTGGCGAACGCGTTAAGGTCGCCTACTTTCAGTTAAATGGGACGCCACAAGCATGGCGTCACAATCGAGAAAGAGGGACCTCTCCGAAGCAATGGGGAAATGTGGAGGGAGAGACGTCTATTCTGTGAACGTAGTTACCATTTGGATACGACCAATGATGGAAAATTTCCAATGGCCATGGAAATGAGTCGAAAGGAACGTATTTTTTTAATTCTTGAGTTCGGTGTGAATATTTTCAGCGAAAACACGAAGTAAGAGTACGGACATATGTGAAGGAAAACTCAATATTGATATAGTGCCAAACAGTAGATATTTTGAAGCTTTGAACTTTTGTAATGATGTAGTTTATGAAATACCTTCATATTTGAAGAAGTGGAAAACAGTTGGGAGAAAAACAGCTAAAAACACCAAAAGCGTTGAAAAGAGGCGAAGTAAGCAAGCCCGAGTGATAATCGAAAGGCGTGGGGTTTGACAAGATTGGGGTTGGTTGGCTGGTTGCAAGGGAGTACAGTACGTAAGGGGACAAGGTAAGTGGATGTGTGGGCGGTAAAGGAGGTTTATTTTTTTCGGTGTCGGGGATGGGGAGTATTTGAGAATAAAGGGGGAGAACGAGATGTGATTTTTATATATGGGGTTGTGGTTTTTCGCACGGGGACGGGAGGTTGGATGCATGGGGAAGTGCTCCCTCCCGTCCCCATCCACCACCCCTCTCCGCCTCCGGTCCCAATCCCCATTCCTCCCTTTTATTTTCCCTCTCAGCCGGAAGAGCACCAGTCAGCAGGGGTTGGATTAGAGGGTACGAAGTGGTGGCGGGTGGGAGAGGGGTGGTGATGGTGGTGGAACGATTGGAGCCGTGAGGGAAGGAGACGGGGTGGGGGCGAAGAGGAGGGCGATGCGGAAGGGGAGAACGGAGGGGTCGGAAAGGGGTGCTGGGGAGCAGGGAAGAAGGGGGCACGGGGAGCCCCCGAGGGGCGTGCGGGGAGGCGAAGCGGGAAGTGTCGGGGTGGGGAAGTAAAAAATGGCGTCGGCCGCGGGAAGTCGGAAGCGGAAAGAGGAAAGAAAATTGTGAAAGGGAAAAAATGTGCGGAATTGAGTGAAGGCACACTCTTTGAAGAGGCATGAAGGAAGTGCAAGCACACTAGTTCCACAGTTAACTTCATCCGGCGTATTTAGGCGCCCATATATTTACGATATTCCACCAGAAATCCCAGTCGTTCTTCTTTTTTTTGGGGTTAGCCGGGATCTTTGTGCCCTGACGCGTGTGTGCTCGTTTGGCTCCCGATCCGGAGCTCCTTGTCTGGACTAGGGCTTTGTCCGTCCCGTTGTTATGTGGTCGTGCACGTCGGTTGTGGGAGGGGAGGTGTAGGTATAGTATGTGCTCGCTCACTTGGATGCAGAACTAACTCCTTTCGTCTCGTCTCCCCCCACTCCCTCACCTCCCCCGGGAAAGGCTGAAAGTTTTTGTGTTTTCAACGTTTCGAGTAAATTGGCGGAAATTCCTGCCAAAGCGATGTGTTCCCATGCCCGCGGAGCATCGAGAAAGTAGCCAAAGGAAAACGGATTTTTTTTCATCAATTCGCCCGCCTGCGAGAGGGCTCTTCCCTCAACTACTCCACTTGGTTCATCTGTGCACGGTGCCGATTGGGTAAATAAATAAATGGGAGTCTATTGCAGGAGTTGATCGAGTGGGAGCCATAAAACACTTTTAATTGCCTCAGGCCATAAAAGCAATACAAGTGCATAAATTACGATCGGACAAGGCTAAAGGGTCGTTAAAAATTAGGCGCGGGAGAGATATCGTACTCGAAGAGGTAGGTTGTTGAACCCAAGAGTTAAGGAAGCGAGTAAATGAGTCCTGTTACCTAAAAGTTTATCAAGAGGCATTATCCCACACTTCATAGATATTTTTGTGTAAAATGAATACGTATGATTGAGCTAGATCGATGCCATGGCTATCGCCATAATTAGCTTAATCAAATAAACTATGTTTTACTGAGTGAAGTGTTAGCACTTCAGTATGACTTGCATTGCCAATACATGGACCGAAATGTCATGGAATTGGCTCCTTAAGAGTGTTAGGCTTTAGCAGATTAAGTTTTGCTGGCTAAAAAGATTAAAAATTGTCGCTCAGAAATCGATAAAATCAGGTGTGCCAAATCACTGACAACGAAAATTCTTTTTTCCTGTCGGTTGCTTCCTCGTTTACAGGTTTACAGTTAATCAAATGATAATTCAGCACGTAGCTGATTTAGAATTTTTGCCAACTGTAGTGAGTATCTGGCTTTTTAAAACGAATTCTCCAAAGCTTTAGGCACCAAAAACACCAATACTTATGCCACTCCAACATTGGCAAAATAACCAAAGCAAGGATTTTTTTGGACACGTGTCATGATTAAGTAGTAATAAATTTAATGTACCGAAAGTGAGGAGCATAATGATGTACGTTTATTCTAAATGAGGAATATCGCTCTTTTATGGGGCAAGTCCATCAGTTCAAAGAAGAATATATTATATAAAAACAAAAATTTTCGTATGCCGTTGCGATGGGAAACCTGGAGACCTGTGATGAACACAATTTATGATGTGAATTTATAGAGATGTAAACACAATTTATGTTGAAAGTGGAAAAATTATTATCTCTTCTCATTTCATTTTTATGTAGGTGCACACGTCCATTCCTCCTTGACTTGCATCAATTCCAACAATGAGACTACGAAGATAATATAACTAAACTTTTATGTCTTCAAATATCGTCACGATTTCTACATAATACGTGGCATCAAGGAGGATCGTAAATATTTAGTCACAGACATTTTATGGCCATCCTTGAAGTAAAATAACCAATACGTGGCGGAGTCCAGTTCGTTTTCAAATTCTTCTAGCGGGAAGAAATAATTTATTGCAAGAGTGAAAAAGTCTATTTTATCGATGAATTTTCCCTAGGCGATAATTGTAGGGATATCCTTTAACTTATATTATTGAGGGTCATTTCATGCAATGATCACCTTGACGCACCCCTAACAACATCAGTCTAAAAGAATGAATGTGGATAGATATTCGCCTAGATGATACTTCCTACAGACGTGACCAGGGAAGCCTTTTTAGTGAGTAATTAGAATTAAGATTTGAAGGCAATGGTGAAGCGTTACACTCCCTGCTCGTCCACAGGGAAACGTACTCTCCTGTCAACCGAAATGTCATAGCCTCGGATACTGGATAGAGTATTAGTGTTGAGTGACCTGACATAGGTTTTCCATGATATTTTATTAAAAAGGTGCTGATAGCTTATTATGCCACAATAATAGAAGATTCAGTGGAAGCATATAGAGGTATATCGATTTGGTAGGAAGTGCATTTCTTTGAAGATAAAAAAGAAGAAAAATTCAAACACCCAGAGTGTTTTGTTTTATTTTTCACCGAGAAGACCGACGTCTAATTCTCAGGGATGAAGAGAGAAGAATGTATCGACTCCCCTGGGGTAAAGGCGCAGGACCAACGTTCGAGTTTGACGGCGGCTGGAAGGAAGGATCCTGGGATTTGGGTGGCGGGGATGGGAGCAGCAGCAGCGGCGGGATGAGCTCACTGTCCACCCACGCAGTTGTCCACTCAGTCACCCGCCGCGCTTGTACGTGGGTGGATGGGAGGGTAAAGGGTGGTGGAGGGAGGGTTGGCTGTGGTGTAGGTGGCGCTGAGAGGAAGGACAGGAAGTCCGTGACGATTGTACCCAATGGGGCGTGTGCTGGCCGACCACCCCCGCACTCTTTCCCCCATCCAAGGTGCGGGATGGGGTCTTTCAGGGATACGGCACGCGTGTGTAGAATTCCTGACGAAAGCGATTCGATTGCCGGAATCGATTATTCCCCGTGAGGGTATTTTCTGGGAGCGCATCCTCCTTCCCTGGCACATCCGAGGAGGAGACCGTTTGATGCTTTGTCGAGTGCGATTGTTAAGTGGGTGGCATAGGGATTTGAATTACGGCCCCGATATCATCGGATGGTAGGGTCGTATAAAAGATATATAAAATAGGGGCCTTAAATGGAGAGGAATCAAACAGGTATACCAGAAGTGGTTGGGGCTAGGAACTTCCGTGTGAGCAGGATAATTCCCTCAACTATTTCGAATGAATGGACCTCCACGGAAGGATGAGTCGGGGAAAATATTCGAACAATCAGATTCAATGGAGATAATTTTTACTGATATTTTATTTTCTGTGTGTGGATGCCTTTTGAATGAATTTCTCGAGATGGTTTGGAGTGACATATTTCAAGGAAATACGCCATGACAAAACTATAAATATTCAGTTTGATAGACTTGTATTTATGGGGCGGAAGTTTTCGTTCCTTTAAATGTGTTGGGGATCATCTTGATAGGAGAATAATATGAAAGAGGTCACGATAAATCAATTTCATGAACATCACTAATTGTTTACACCCAAGGCGGGAGACTCTTATTTGAGACGTCAAAAAACAAGGTGATATTTCAATTAAAAAATATATCACTTTTCATCTTCTCTCCATCGACTGCAAATATTTTTAGCGCGAGTGGTTGGAAATTATAAAGCTTTCCGTGTATTCAAAGCAGACGTCCTGAAGTCAAATTATTATTGGAACTGGGCAAACATTTGAAAGCTATGTTAAAATAGTGTCGGTAATCGAAAAATTTAAGTGGTAAAACTAAACCCTCTTTAAAGTTTGTTCCATATACGCTTCCTTGTAAAACTTCTTTTTTTTATTAATTTCAGCAATGTATTTTGATAAAAACCAGTTTTATCCCACGCCACCGGGATCTTAATTAGTTGCAGATTTTCAATGCCCATAATCTCGAGTGCAAATTCTCGAGCGCAAAACTTCAGTACACTGTAAAAAGTGTTCCTTCACTGGAAAAAAGTGCCGCGACAAATCACTTCCTTTTGATCTCTCATATATCATTACCCGGAAAAATGGGAATCGCCGAGAATTTCAAAGAAAAGGCTCTCGCATGCCAACGGACTGACAAACAGTCAAGGGGGATGGCTCTACGTGCTTCAAATCACCGCGATAATTGCGTAAATCGACGTCCGCTTGACGCATTACGCTTCTCCCCCTCTCAAATTAAACGTTGATTGGCAAGTAAGTCAAAACCAGGCGGTAGTCATTCCGTCAAGGGGACCACAGGTTTATTTTTTTCGCCTGCTCCCTCCTGCACTTCATTTTCCGGACTCCTCGCTTGTTATGTCGTCTCGGCACGAACTCCAGACGCCTCCGGATCTAAAAAGCAGCGACTCAAAGGAGTAAATCCTGCCTCCTGTCGTCATCCACCCCCCTCCTCTCACTCCCAACCCTCCGCCTTCCGTCTTTTTATTTCCCTCGGAATATTGCTCCTTATCCCACGCTTCATCCTCCCTACTTCTCTCGACAGCTTTCCCTCCCCTACTACTCCCCCGCCTTTGTGTGTCAACCTCACGGTGCCTCACCCACTCTCCCTCTTCACCCCACCCCCAGTCCTCTTGGGCGTAGAGGAGAAGGAAATTTATAAGAAAAAATATTCCGCCTCACCTCCAAGCTTCATTCCACAGCATCCCCAAGCTCTTTTAAAACCCTTTTCTAAAGCCAACAATCGTGACAAAGTGAAGGCTATGGAACGCCATTAGGGTATCTCTACGGTGACGCCGGGCGGCACTCCTTTGTCTTTCCAAATCTCTTTCCTCTTTCTCTCTCCCTCCCTTTTCGACCTTTCCTCCCACCCCACGGCAGCCCTCTCCTCTGCCCATCCCACAGGCCCATGCCAAAGTCTCCGCTTCCCCATCCACTGCACATATTCATCCATTCCCAAAACACTCCGAAACGTTCCCCAAATTCATCGTTTCTTTCTCTCTCTGTGGGTTCCAAGTCTTACCTCAATGTCCAGCGGTCGGACGATGCCGTCATTCTTTGAATCGATATAACCCTTCGTTTGCTTTATTTTATTCTCTTCCCCTTAGTGGCCATTCCACTACTATGACTTCTCCGGCCAAAATGTAAAAGTATTTTTAGCAGCCCTTTACGTTCCATGCGACTCCTCCGCCGGAAAAGTAGCCCTCCTCTCCACAATGGCGACGTTTTCTTACTTAATTCGTTCTTTTCTCATCGTTGGTGATCTAGTGTTGCAGGGCAGCAAGTATTCTTCAACACAAAACTATGTCCAAGTCATGTCGTAATTACATGCATGCATACAAAAATTATTATGTTTCCAACTGGTAGGTGATACGCGGCAGCCGATGAAGGATTAGAAACTGAATCATTATATTGATAAGATATAAAATCTTTCATCCATCATTATGAAGCTTTTTTGGAAAGGTTACTATTGATTCATTCCTTTTAATGAACCTTGGGTTTTATAATTCACTCAACATATAATGTTTGCATTAACAAAGGCTGGGAATTTTATTACAAGTTATCGTAGCCGCAGAAAGTTAACTCTTATAAATGTATAGGTATCTTACACGTTTTATAAACAAAAGATGGCAAGAAAATACCACACTTCTCGACTTTCCTTTAATGCTCATTGGGGCCAAAAACAACGGGCTCACTCTTCCCTCGGAACTCGGTCATAAATTCGCTTTCCATTCTGCCTGTCTCTTTGTCGGAGAGAGAGCCCTGCGATGGAGGGGAAACGAATAAGCAAAAGGGAGACCCATTTTTGACCCCCTCGCTAAAATATGTTTCCTTAATTCTCTCCACTTTCCATGAGCTTGTTCTTTTAAAAACCCATTCGCAGCCGGCGGGCACGAGACCGCCAACGACGGCTTCAAAAAGAAAGAGGGAAACGAAGGAAAAAATATATATGTATATATATATATATATAGCTGTCGCCCTTTTCATTATATGCAGTTCTCTTTCGAGAAAGAGACTGAGTGTGTTTTGTTTCTCCGACTCCTCTCTCGCTCCAATTATCGTTCGGCCGTCGGTTCTTTCTCTCTCCCCGCCCCCCCAATCTTTTTGTTCTCCTCTCGGGGGAAGGGGGGAGGTGGAGGGGGGGAAGGAGGCCGAGTTACGAGAGGGGGACGCAGGCGGTCGGGGAGGGAGGGAAGGTGGAAGCTTTTGAATTCAGCCCCAACAACAATCGCCCCCTTTTTATTTTCAGGAAATATTTCCCGATCGAAGTGTTCAGTGTTTTCTGTTATTTTTTGTTTCCCTTTCTATTCCTCCCATTCCCTCCTCTGAATATCCACCCCCGTTCTCCTGTAGCGTAGCACGGCGTGCACTCGACAACTGGCGAATGAGCTGCTTCCCTTTCATTACTTTTCACGTGGCGTGATTTTTGATGGAATCGATGCGGTTCATTTTTCGGAAGGTGGAGGAACGAGGAGGTCGGATCCCTTCCACACTTATTGCTACGGCCATCAGTCACGCGCCTTTTATTTTGTCATTTTTTTTTCAATTCACGTCCACCGGTTTTGTTCGTTTCCCTGCACGCCTTCCCCCCCCCCCCCACACCCCCGGACCGAGCATGCTTCGAAGCGACCTTTGCTCTTCTGGTTCCGCGTGAGAGCTGTATTCGGTAAATGGACCAGAACAGTGGAGCATCGGTGAATGGAATGTACCTGAAGGAATTTGGTGAAATCGAGGAAAATAGTGTTTCCATTTCATCGCTCTTGCGAAGATCCGAATTTAATCTAAAACGAATTCAAAGAATAATAAATGACTCAATTTTGCCCGAGTTCGATTATAGATTTTTAGAACAACCATCGATCTTTTCTGATTGTTATCCACTTGCTAGTGGTACATTATACCAATGCAGAATTAACAGAACTGAAGAGAAGATCAATTTTTCTCTAGAATTAAATTTTTCCTGGGAAATGTGCCTAACACTGATCTGATAGAACTACTTATCATAAAAGTATGTTAATAAGTACTTAATATCCATTTCCAACAGAATCATTATTGTTAATCCAAAAAACTACTCAGAAATGTAACTGACTATTTAATGTTTATTATTTAAAAAGCACATTTCCTGGAGTAGCTCGAATATTTTTAGAAAGCACTGTTTTTTGCATTCTCATTTTTTACTGAACAGTTTGCGGGTGAAGTAAAATTAATGAATTTACATTAATGAAAGTTTTCAAATTTTTGTTTAGAAAAAATTGAGCAGCTTCAGACATAACTTGAAGGACTTGACTGTTATCCATCGACCTAAAATATTTTGTACTTTTCACCAGTTTTTATTTAAGACGATGTGACCGGTTTTGCCTTGAGAAGGCATTATCTGATCATGTGTGCTCCTATTAAGGTGAAACCGGTCACAGAACCTCAAACAAAATTGAAAAAATTCAGGTTTTCACCTCTGTGGCACGTACTTAGCCACTATCTTTCTCCATTTTTCGGTTAAAAGGATTATACGTATACATATATGTATATATAGTCATTATTTTTATATGGAGGCCTGTGGAGGTCGCTTTTTTGATTCCCGTGAACGACGAAAATTTTTCAGTTTAGAACGAAACGAGGCAACTACACATTCACATAGAAAGAACATTCATTGCATTTCGGAACGAGGCAACGGGAAAAACAGAGAGAAATGGTGAAAGGCAGAAGTTACAACATTAAAGACTGGTGGCACAGACCGAATGGTTCGGCCCGAAATCAACTGCCACACCTGCGGATGAGAGTGAAGTGCTCGGTATCGGCCGCATTACTGCGATGTGAAAGGCAACGGGAAACCACCACATTAGTTTCCCTAAAAGATGCAGCCTTGCATTCAAATATGACATGATTATTTGGCCCCCGATAAAATACTCCGGAGTTAAAATAGTCCCACAACCGGATCTCTGGGTGGGGACTACTGGGAGGAGAATATCAGTCAAAATGGATAAATTCACTGTAGAAATATGGGACGTAAGGCAATTACGGGTGTAAGGGTAATTAGCCAATGTAAAAAGGCGGAGATAGATAAGATGGGGATATACATCCAGGGATTGGGCGAAATTAAGTGGGTGGGGGCGAACGACTTCCGGAGCGATGGCTACAGGGTGATATACTCGGAAGACGACCAGAAAAATACCGGAGTAGGCATCATACTCACGAAGGAATGGGCAAGGAAAATATTATCGTGCTGGCAATATAATCGAAGGATATCGATGATAAAGTTAAAGGCAGAACCTACGGATACAATGATAGTACCGGTGTATATTCTGACGTCCAGCCATTCAGATGAGGAATCAGAAGAAGTATAAGAACAACTGGAAGAGGCTCTAGGAACAGTAAAAGGGAAGGAAAACCTCATTGTAATGGAAGATTAGAACGCTGTGGCCAGCGAGGGGGAGAGGGAAGTAGCGTGGGATACTTCGGATTGGGAAAACTAAACGCCGCGGGAGAGAGACTGATAGAATTCTGCAACGAGAAAAACATGGTAGTGGTAAATACCATCTTCGATCAACATCCAAGAAGAAGGTACACATGGAAGATGCCCCGAGACAAAGCACGATACCAAATTGACTACATCCTTGTAAGGAGGAGATACAAGAACCAAGTTAAGAGGTGTAAGAGCTACCCCGGCGCAGATATAAATAAGCGATCACACCTGGTGATCATGGACAGCAGACTGCGATACAATAATATGAGGAAAGAGACAGAATAACCCAGATGGGACACCATGATACTGGAAGGAAAGAGCGTAAGAGAAAAGTTCACCATGGCCGTCGAAAGGGAAATAGAAGGAAATAAAGAAAATAAGCACTGACGGTCGATGGAAAGAAACGAAGAATATATTTACCAAAGCTGCAAATAAGCTCCTTGTGAGTAAGGCGGAAACATATAAGAGAGCACGGAGGACAGCTGAACTAAGAGGCCTCATAGATGAAAGAAGAAAATACAAAAATCCAAGAAAGGAGAGTGTAAAAGACCTCTACAAACAGGTGCATAGCCAGGTCATACGAGAGTGCAAGAAGACAAAGGAAGAATGTATTGGACGCTGCTGCGATGAAATAAATGAAATGAAACAACATGGATAATGGAAATAGCGAGATGGCTTATAAACTAGTGAAGAGACAATTCGGGGAAAGAAAAACAAAATCGTAAAACATCCGATCCGCTAATGGAAAAATACTAATAGATGATGACGACATTGGGAATAGATTGAATGAATACATTGAAGTACTCTATCAAGTTCCCCAACCACTAGAATATGGCTTAATTAAAGATGAAAGCATAAGATTAATTATGAGAATGCTGACGATTGATATACATATGTATGTTTATATGTATACATATACACTCGTATTGTAGTCATTCACATGGATACAAAGGGAAAGGGTAAGAACACATATTAAAAACGCAGGAATGGTTAGGAAGGTGATATACCTCACAAACATTTGAAAATTTCATTTTATACTTTGTGTCTAGGAACTCGAAAGTTCTGTAGTCTTTATAGATATATTTTTTAGCACCAGTCATCTCAATGCGTACCAATAACGATGGCGGATTTTTTCTCTTTTTAAATAGGGAGGGTTAAGCAGCGGCTCGAACCTTTGATTCTCATTAGAAAATAAATTTAAAATTATCTCCAGCAATTCCTGGTTTAATGCCAAGAAGAACCTACGACACGTATAATATTTATGATGCGGGAATGGAACCCCGCCGTGTCATCATTGAGGTGGAGTACGAGAAGGTGAGCACAACCACTCCCAGCCATCTAAATTAGCCTAAGCCTTTAGATCCTAATTAGTTTACCCAAGGGGAGCACCGAGGAAAATGGAAAATGAACAAGCAACCTAACTATAAGCTAGGTGGGTTCACTTGGGAAAACAGCCCGTTTGTTCCCACTAAAAGTCTACCCCCATCCCCTCCGGATCGAGTTAATATTTAAACTTGTTCCGAGGCTTGAAAACATAAAGCAAAGTTACGCCCGTATATACTTGGAGAGAGATGGAGAGAGGGAGAGGAGGACAGTGTGAGACGGGGGATCTTCTTCTTCTGCTTCCTTTTGAATGTGAAATGAGGGCGTTGGCGAGCATTAATTCCTCACGCCCGCCGCGCCGGTGAGGGGCAAAGAAATAAAAACATCACCTCCACTCTGTGCCCACCAACTCATCTTGCTTGGTTTAGACAAACGTCTTGTTAATTACACGTCGTCGGGTAAACTTTGTTTCGCGCAGCAGAAGGAATTTTGAAAAAATAACGTAAACGAAAGTCATCAACGGGCACCGCGACACGCGCCGTCGGAGGACTAAAAAAATGTCGGTACTCTATCTACTGGGCGGCAATCGTATATAGTATAGTATCTCGCCATCTAAGTTTACCTTAACAATTAGAACAATTTTCAATTTTCCCCTCAAAAGAATGGCTTAACTTCATGAAATTTGTGCTATATATTTGTTTTGTATCAAGGTTGTAGAAAACATTAATTTGCATTTTAGTGTAAAATAATAAAAAATCATTCTCCGAACATATTTTAAATCAAGTAAAGCACTTGTAGTTGGGGATAGTTTCATGGTACAAGAAAAAGTTATCACTTTCTAATGCCACAGAGCATTATTTGAACACGACCCGGGTTACGACGTCCAACGTCATCATCCTCGATCAGTTTGAACGTCAACACCCGCGTTGTGTCTTGATAAAATTCTGTGGAAATACTAAGTTAAAATTTTTCATAATAAAATGATCCGATTCCATAAAGTTTCTCAACTCAGAATTCTAAACTCAAGCAACCAATTATAGTTTTATGCGTTGAACTTTTTAACAAGTGTTTAAGAAATAAAAGGAGCTATCAGCTTGGCCACTATGTTTATATATAATGAAGATCACTTTCAAAAACGGTTGCTGAATTCACCGAAGTGGGACGGTTAAATTTATGTCAATACTAATCTGGAATTTTCACGTGAATGCACGCTTTTGGCGCAAGTTAAAGTTTCTTATCAAAATTCATGATTGTAATTCAATATCAGTTTTGAATTTTTCCATTTATTAGCGATTTTGTAAAACATGTGTATTCCGTAATCTTCACACATGAATTTTAGAGTAATAAACAGGTATCATTATTTTCTAGCGCAGCATTTACGTCCTTGGAAATGGACTAAGTAAAATTCAGCCTCTCTAAAGATCCCACGGTCACACTCACTCTTCCTTTACTTTTCTACTCAGGGAGGGAATGGTGTTACTTGATATATGAATCCTTCACGCCTATTGCCTGTTTTCAATTATGAACATGATTTTTTGTTTTAGGGCATTCCATCTTTTCCACTTTATTAACAACTAACTTGAAGTTTTAATTTCACATCATGGAGGAATACAATCTTGTAAAAAGTTAAAAGTAAAGCATTTGTATTGAGTTCTGAAAAAATATGAAATTCAACTATTTAAACACACTATTTGATCAGGTAAAAAAATGGAAGAAATAGTTACCATGGACTTGAACTTTTCCAAGGAAGCTTAGTATTTCGTTCAGAAAATGATTCGGACCGATGTGAATCATCCTTCAACATATCTCCACCATCGTTGAAATATATTCCGCAGGATTACGAGGAATAGCTGTTTTCACATCTTCTAGGCCCTTAAAATTCAGTCTCTCTACCTGATTGAATAAAATTATGGATAAACACCTGTATGCCGATCGTCTCAATCAATTTATGTTGCTTGTTCATATCAACTTATTTCTCTTCAACAAAATATATCGCAATTTTTTCAAACTTGAGATACCAAAACGTTGCCGAGACTCATCCAATTCAGCTTAGCCTTTCCTTGATATCATGATGGTTCCTCTTCAGAGCCTCTTTCCCCCTTTCCGCCGCCGTCATTCCCTTCACGTATCTACTCTTTGCTCGGCCGCCATTAGAGAAACGGGGCGGCGGAAACAGGGATGGAGAAATTCGTGCGTGTGTGCACTCGTGTGTGCGTGTGTGTGTAGGAGTGGAAGGAATAGCATGGATGGGGAGGGGTGCAAAGAGGGTGGGATGGGGTATGGGTAGAAGGGGTAAAAGGCAGTGGGCGTGCACTGACTCGCAGCGGGGAGCGGCGCGGAGTGTTGAGAGAGGGAGGGAGAGAGACGTTTAAGGGAAGGGTGGATAATGGAGCAGGGAAGTTGGGGACGATGGGGGGGGAGGGGGTTTGGGATATGGGAGGGAGGGAGGAGGAGGAAAGGCATTCGGCCGAGAACGGGTGGGCGCCATCCATCTTCCGAAAACCCCTTTCCCCCCCCCCTCCCCTCAAGCCTAGGAAAAAACGCATGCCACCCCCGCAAAAACTCTCAACTCCACGCCTCCCCCGATCCTCCTTCGCCCGAATCCCACCCCCTCCTCCTACCCCTCTTGCCTCAGCTCATTCACTTCCTCTCAGAGGCCCAGCCGAGTGTGTATATATGCCATACCCTTTCTCCTTCACAGTCCCCACTCACCAGAGCAGCATCCCCCACCGTTCGTGCCATCCCATTCCGCTCCCCTCGCCACATCATCCTCCCCTCCTACTTTCGACTCTATCCTCTCTCGTCAGCCCAATGAAATTATCCCTCCGCTCTCCTTTTTTGTCGCCTTTCCTTCCACACCATTCTTTCTCTTCCTTCTCCCTCGCCCCTCCCCCTCGCCCCAAAAAAAACCCGCTATCTGTCCCAGCGCTTTTCTTTTCTCCCTCCTACCACACCCCCAAAATATATGCATAATTAAAACAATCTTTTTGTGACGAATGGGGAAGGAGAAACCTTCATTGCTTGGATTCCCCTGATTCCACTTCATTTGTCCCCTCGCTGATCACAACCCCTGCAGTGCACGCTCCTCAAACTACCCTGCGGCAGCGATGCCCGTCTTATTCCATCGTAAGTTTATGGTCAATGTTCTCTTTTTTGAATGATGCGGTATCTATGTGAAATGTATACTTCTTTTCAAGTAACATGAGATAGAAGGGTGGCCCTAAATATTGAGGTGCATTCAATTTCTAATTAGCGAGACTGTGTCACGGAATTCGCCACATTATTTTCTCCGGGCACTAAATAACATATTATCTAGAATATTTTCCTTATGCGTTGCATCTAGCAGTGAGCGGCAATGAAATACAAAGCAGTGGCAAAAGACAAACATGCCTTCGCAAACATTCAAGCGCTTGTTTTGGTTTCGGGTGGGGAATATATTTTCCAAGGTGACAGAATGACTTTGACAATTTTTCACTTCATTCCTTTGGCATGTTGACTTAGAAGTATGAACTTCTCTATTCCTAATTAATGGAATTGTACTTAAATGCGAGCGCTTCATCAGTTTTACCATAGATGTCAACGGAGAATATTCTATTTTTATTGTATACCTATTTGATGAAATTATAAATTTTATGAATAGGTAAATAAATCAGTTCTAACGCATGAAAAGTACATCGTGTTCTTATTTTTCTGGGCGAAAAACTATTCAGTATCTACTATTCAGATCTTATGAATCCAGTGTCAGTTACGATAGTTTGACTAAACAAGGTAAGAAGCCACGTATATTAATTAAGAATTACTATAAACACATTTTTAATAGTATGGCGTCATATAGGCACAAGACATTCAGATAGATACGAACGACAAGACTTGACGAGAGAACAAAGATGCAATCACAACATGCTAAAAATTGCGTTGTCTATTTCGTATTCTATGCTTCGTCAGTTACTTCTTCTATCATTCTTAGAATACTTTGAAACGCGGATTATTTATAAGTGAGATGACTCGTCAGAATTTTGTTCGTTTTTACCCCCGCATTATCACTTAAAACACTATAAAACTATGTTCAGTATCGCTAAAATATTATTCACCAACGGGATGAATCCAACGCCTATTGGTCGGAAAATTTAAGAAGAACCTTCTTACCACGGCGCGCCGGAAGGAGGAGGAGGTGTGAGTTATTCCCCAAATTATTCCCTCCACCATAGCCCCCGCGAGCTCCTTCCTTACTCCCCCGCATGCCTTCCGCAGCAATACCTTTCTCGAGAGAACAATAACATTTTTCTCACGCCAAACGCCCTGGTTTTTTCCCACTCGACGTACTTTACAGTGGATATAGCATTCTTCAGATCCGCCACGGAAACACTTGTGGGCATGTCTACATCGGAGGGAACTCTAATCTGCAAACAACCTGCTTGGCCCGTCGGCCTTTTAAGAGTAAAGAGATCCCACGGATATCTTTCAGCGAATTTTAACACCTTAGGTATTTACGAACAGCTTGGCGAGAAGTCTTTTGGACCGTCTCCCTGCTTCAGTCAATCCCCAGTTTGAACCAAGGGAGTCACGAACACGACAAAGAGTAATGGAAAGGTTCCATCGGTCAAAGGGCATAATATGTTATATCAAAGGGCACAGACTATGCAACTAAAATCTACCGTAATATCTATGACAAGAGATGCAAAATAAGATGCAACGAATGAAGAAGTATTCTCCTCTCGTTCATTCTAGGAATGTTGATTGCGGCTACTTAGCGGAAACTTTCGCATTTCCACTATGGCTGGGTGGAACGTACAAGAAAGGGGTTGGAGGATAAAAAAATGAAATGCATAACGGGAAACGGAGACAAAGACCAATAAATATTAGAGGACAAAGTACACGAAACCAAAGCGTAGTGTACGCCCGGAAATAGGTGTTCCCATACCAGAAAGCACTTAGCAATCTTAAATATGGGAGGAAGAAGGAATGAATGTCATTAGGTAGATCCCACACTGACTCTGCAGGATTATTGTTTATCAAGTATATTGTTCACCGAGGGGAATGCATGGGATTTGAAAAAAGAATTGCGGTAAAGAATGGCGACACGAAAGCAGATGATGAAGTGATGGTTGATAATTGAATAAAGCTCCAAAATGCGTCCTTCCGATAATTACCGCGTCATCAATAGCTTTTTCTTGAGCCCATTAGGATTTACCATTTCATTTTGCAACAACCCACATGGATTTATTCTTATATTAAACTTAAGCAGTCAACTAAGCGGTGGCTTACGCCGAATTTATCTTTTGACGGCTAATTTTCACGAAATATCGCGTGCCCACGCGGCAGCACAAGGAAGGACAGCACGTCCCCTATGATAGGCACTCACTTTTATCGAATTTTTTGGACGGTAATGGATTGAAAGGAAAATGTCTCTTTTCTTTGGAGTGAAAACGGAAGACTCAATCTTCCTCCCAACGCATATCTTTATCCTCTTTTCCGAAAATGTCTCTAGACGGACGGTGCACTCATGAAAAATTCATGAGCTTAGATTGGTGCTCTGATATTTACCCCGAGCAATCCCATTTCTTATTTTACCGATCGTATTTGTGGTGGCTTTAAAGGTTTCTTTTGTTTTTAAGCCTTTGAATTTCTCTCTCTTCCAGTTTCCCCGAACTGTCTCCGAGAAAGATTGCGCATGCATAATACAACTTCGGAAGGGTGAATCCATCTGCCTCTTGAAAAAAAAAACAGTCTGTGGAGTTGTCCGTACTGCATCAGACAGATTTTAACTTTGGAACACAGAGGTCTTGAGGTATAAAAATTGACACGTGTGTCGGTCAGACCGTTCTTATATTTGGTTTCCTTGCAGGTATTTCAACAAATCCTGCGAGGGAAGATAGCTTGTATAATAATATTCCCTAACTTCGATGGTAGTCAACTCGTCGCAGAAGGGTATGAACACAGAAACTGTCTCTCCATTAATATTTTCCAATCAATGAGCCATGTAACAAAGGCTCGCAATGCTCACTATGATGCTCGGGACGGAGATATTGAGGGGGGGGGGGGAGTAGACGAAAAATGAATATCGCGATGATAGGGAGAGTGAGAGAAAGAGATACAGTTTGGCCGCTTCCCAGAATGGATTCAAGGGAAGGGAGTGTCCGCCCGGGAATCCACAATAGGATTTTTAAGGGGGTGGAAGAGCAGGGAGGATGGGGAAGGTGGTAGGGAAGCAATAAAAGAGGTGAGATACATCGCTGGGGGAGAAATGAAGAGATGGCCGCGCCGAAGGTTTTGGATGGGGAGATTGATGACGTTAAAGAGGGAGGCTGGCGAGGGGGAGGGGCGGAGAGGAGGACGAGGGTCTCCCTCCAAGGGCCCCGGCCTGCTATGTCCACTCCACTCCAAGGGAGAGGGGTGGACATAGCAGTCGTGGGTGGCTTTGTCCCTCTCGGTGGCCTAGGGACGCTCCCGGAATACACAATACCCCCGACGAAGGTGCGTTCCCCGGCGGAGGGGGAGAAAGACACCTGCGGTTATGAGTTTTATTCATACGCTGTCCCCTTGCAAGTACTTATGCTTTCTCAACGACGTTGGTATTTTTTATGCCCGGTTACATCGGGAAGTAGAATGTTACACATCGTCACAGCCCCTTTCGTCCGGTCATTTATACATTTCATTCTTTCCCCTTCCAAGCTGTCAATCTGTAGTTATTCAGTAAACGCTCTAAGTATCTCCTGCCAGAATCTTAATGTTAAAAAGTCAGGAGTAAAGTCATTAAAATTTCAATGATACAGCGTTATCGCTGAAAGTATTGAAAATCCACGTGTTTATCTATATAAAATTTCTCGTATGCATTGTTAATATGAATAGTACCCATCGGTTTCTAAGGCACTCATTTTCTATAATAGTGAGAACTCATAAAATATATCCATTCATGGTTATGATGTACTCTACAGGCTATAGTTAACAACTTTCTTCTTTCTCGAGAAAATTATTGATAGTAAAAATGAATAATATTCATTTTTATTCGGATGAAGCATTTTTCTTTAGATAATTGAGCTGATACCTGTTCTATTATGGACTAGGAATGTGTAAAGAGAAACCTTTCATGAGTGAACTATTCTATATTATCCACAGGTTAGATAAAATTTTAATGATGACCTGAATGTGCAAAAAATGGTTATTAACTAACATACATATATTCAAGGCTGTCATAATGTACATGATTGAATTTCTAGCGCCAACGAAAGGATTTTCTACAATATATTCTTTAATCATTTCTTAAAAGTCGTTAAAACATTTGTTTGTCCCTAGGAGCATTTAGATCAACCCCACTA
Source organism: Hetaerina titia (assembly GCA_037158775.1). Classification (NCBI taxonomy): domain Eukaryota; kingdom Metazoa; phylum Arthropoda; class Insecta; order Odonata; family Calopterygidae; genus Hetaerina; species Hetaerina titia. Next base: position 40,720,058 of record CM073769.1, on the reverse strand, counting down.
GATCAAAACAAATAAAAAGATCTTCTAACGTATTGCGCAAAGGCAATGGAGGATATAAATAGACCTTAGGAAAGGAAGAAAATCCTACGGTATAATTAACTACGAAAACCTCCTAGAATTCGCCCACATGCGATATATATCACGAATCAAATGTCACAGTCAGTCAAAATAAAAGAGCGCAAGTCGAGGCATTCTCACTTGAAAGAGTAGGCAACGTAAAGACCAACGCACAGTTAACCAGATGTAAGACACGCCGGTATTTTCGCTGCTCCTGCCCTCAAATCGATTGCCAATCTAAATCACGTGCCCTCAGCCGCCGAATCGATGTCGGCTGTGCTTATTCTCGTCTCGACAAGGGGTCTCGGAATGCTTTAATCAAACGATCATCACCATTCCCTGAAACTAATCGTTCAGGTGTCCTCCCCACGCGGTCCATGCATCCCAGGGATCAAACGATTCCCTCTTCAATCCCCATGCATTTTGCGCCACCCCATCCTCCAACTCTTCCCCCTCGTGCTCTTGTCGGGGAGTGCGTCTTAATTTCGCATCGAGGCTGTAAATCGGTCACCGCCGACGTGGCTATTGCTCGAAGGCTAGCGTTTGACAAGTTTGAACCGTCAGACGTCAAGCGCGCGGCAGCTTTATCGCGCCCGCCAGAATGTCAGCATTAGATCCCTCAGCGCGGTCGGAATGCTTCCCAACTTCGAGCCGTGGCTATCGGCACCCGCACCAATGGCGTCCGCACCACGTTAGGAACGTGTCCTCGCGGTGAGAAACCTTAAGTGAGCACGAGGGGGGAACAAGAGGGAGGTGTTTGAAGGTGATCGCTGAGTGTGATGCATCCTGATAATCATCAAAAAACTGCCAGTAGAACATTATAAAATCCAAACCAATTCCCAATTAAATCATCCGTCGAAATTAAAATGTGCTTTTCTTTTCTTTTGGATAAATATGGCGGTGCTTGATGCATATATCTTTGTTTTTCTTTTCTGACGGGTCTTCGCGAAACATTAAACGATAGAATATGCTACCAAAGCACAATATTGGATATCATAGGAAATAAAAATGACACAAATGCATTTTGTTAGGCTTAACGTTTGTGATACAAGTGAAGAATCCTATTGAAGTCCTATACCTACCCTGTTGACATTCTCTCTGTTTCTTCACGTGTCCAAATTATCTAGGCTACACCAATCTCAGCGATTTTATGAGATATTTAAAATAAAAGATATTCCATAATTAATGAAATTCTATTGACAGTATATGTAAATATACATGCATGTGATGCATACGTTTATATAAGTAAAAGTAACGAATATATTTTCATTTTCTTGGCTAAATTATTTGATACATAATGATATAAATCATCCGCATTAATGGGTAGGAATACGTAAACATGTAAACCATAGGTGGCTCAAATAAAAATATAAATATGGATAAAACACCATCGGACGGCCATCACAAGGATAGAGCTATCGCGAAGTTAAGATCTCCTCACTCTTCCTTCGCACCTGCTTTCTATGGCTGTATGTGGATGCCAGGGTGAAATTTGGTCGAATGCCCAAGGGAGATGAGATGCGACGCAAAGGCTGCGTGTGTGGAGGATGATTCTTGGATGATGTACAAGAGATCTAAGCTTGATTTACTGAGTTGAAAAACGATACCTATGCGTGTTGTATTCGTTTTAGCACATCTCGATTCGATTCTTCTTCTCCAAATTTGCGGTGGAATAGAATTAAACTAAATGTTCTTGTAACTCTTCTCTCAAAAAATACGATGAAACTGAAATATACGGCTGTTTCAAATACATGCAAGTTTTGTTTTGCCTGCATCAAGCAAAATCATTGATTTTCGTATATCGAAGTCATTAATTCAGTCAAAACTAATCATCTGCTGACGTAAATAATTAGCCGACAACATTATCCACAGGCAGTAAAGCCTAGCATTTCTTAGTCAGAAAAAATTTTAACTAGCATGATGTGAGCACGATTAAATTTTATTACCTCTTAGGTTTTTTTATTGTTTGTTCGTAATTAATACTAATAGTTGCAAGTATTTGATTGAGAAATCGAATTTGAATGCGACTCACGAAATAATGTCTTACTGCGAATATATCAAATAAAGGCTGATGTATTACAAAACAATCTTCATGAGAAGACGAATTTTGGGTCACCAGGATAAGGAATTAGTGACCCAGTTAACGATGACAGCGTAGCAAATTTATTGCTTTTTCCCTCATCAGTCAAAATATTTTGCCTCATTGAAAACGAAATCATAATTAGTAGGTGTTTATCACATCTCATTGCCATTAACAAATGTAATTAGCTCAGAAGTAAGACATTTTTTATTTTATTGATACTGAGTACACAAAACACGAAAAAAGCATCAATCGATAGATTTTCCGTCTACAAGTAATTTACCAAGTGTTTTCTGATGTCAATCGCATACTTCTGTCCATGCCTTCTTTGAAGTTACCTACTATGTAAGGATTTTCACCCCTGAGAATTTTAGTTGGTAGCTACATACAAATAGACTATTCTCCTTTATAGTGCAAATATACCGCCTCCCGAACTTGATCTCATATATGTGTAACCTGTTCATAGAGGACTTTAACATTTACCCTTTACAAATGGGTATCATGAACTTAATTTAATTGGCCAATGTCTCTTAAAGTACCGTCACGTACTTGTAAAAGTAATTCATTAATCTTTTTTCATGGCTGACGGTCTTCTTTTGATCCAAAAACGACGGTAGAGGAGGCGAACAGGAAAATAAATCTCACTCGTACTTTCCACATGAATAGATATCATAAACTATAGTTATTTGTTGCTCAACAACTTCGGTGCATTTCATTTGAGAGTGAAACGGCAATATTAAATCCAATTAGCGCATTCTACGAAACACGACGGCTATTATCTGGTGGTTCCTACTTCTTTAAAAATCTGAAGTTAATTCATCCACTGACATATATGAACTTAGCACGAGTAAAGGGTTGAATACCCTGTACACAAATGTTTTGCTTTCGCCGAACAAATGCTTGGAAAAAGAAATGTTTCATGGGAAATAGCAATGAAGTTCCATGCCATACATGTAATCTTTTAGGTAAACTTCGCACTTTTTTTAACCGATAATGACTTGTGCACTTTGTACTGAATTATGAACGTGACATAGTCTTTTTAGAACTACCTGGAAAATTTAATTGACCGTGATGAAAGGAAAACATTTCCACAAAATAATGCCCGATGCTGTGTAATATATTACAAGTGAAGCCCCTAGCAGAGAGTTCGAGAAACCCTTCTTAACAGTCCTAAGGCAATTCAGTAAGCTGGGAAACTTTTAAGTTGTTATTTAACCACTATACATATTATTGTTATTCTCATTCCTTTATTTTATCACCTAAATGGGATATAAGAGAAACAAATTCCAGAAAATTCGCAAGAACTTGGCAGTCTATTCGAGAGAACTTTTTTTTATTAATATTGAATTAAAATTGAACGCGATTATTTACATAAAGCTTTATTCGGAAGGAGATAATGTAGCCACTCATTACAGGTCTTCATGGATCTACAAAATCTTGTCCCTTTAAAATTTATAGCTAAATGAGATCATACATTACTGAGAGTATTCCCTTTTTTTATTAGAACTTAGAGTTAGTGTGATAGGTGATACATTTTACGGACGCAGAAAATCTGTAATTATGTCTTCTTTAATTTCCTGCACCTTAATGTTTGCCGTATGTCTTCTCTTTATTCCATATATCTAATACTAAAAGCGTACTCTCTTTAAAAGACCGGAGTATTTATTTGCCTTGGGCATGACGGATAAGATACCTGTAAATGATTAAAACATTCACTACTTTACTATCTAAAGAGCCACCTAAAGAATTCTGAAGATGTTCTGAGTTTATTACAAATTTTCAATTAAGTCACTTCTAAATTAGGAAGTTACTGTAGCTAATTCTAAGTATCAGAGTGATTTGAAGAAACTATGGCGAGAAAATGATTATTGATTAAGTAAGTGGTTAATCAATGAGGAAGTTCATTTGGTCAGTATATTAACTCAAAATAACATCAAAGGACTTAATACAGATGGTTTTAATATCAGCATGCGAGCGATTTCATTGAGCCGTAACGAATTGCTGAGCATCAAGTTCTTCAATTATTTTCAACAGAAAAATGTATTGGACGATACATTCCATCAAATATTATCTTAAACATTTGGAACATTGTAATATGCCTTTTTTTCAATTCTTTCAATAAATCCTGAGAACAAGTAAGCCGAATTCCCCGCGAACGCCTGCTACAAGATAAGGATAGCGTTGGGCATTATTATAGACATGCTTAGAGGAGATTTGAAATTATATTACATTTGGGAACCTGTCATTTGCCACCAAACAAAATGTTCTTCGCCCAATAAAATTTCGTGTCAAAAGGAAAGAAAAAATTTAAATTACAGCCCTTCTCAGAATCTCACTTAAGTGCAGAATAATTCGTCCGCTCAAATTTCAGGTAGTTGGAGAGACGGCCGGCAGTGACGCAGAGGCACGCAACTAAAGCGTCAACGGCTAAAAGCCTACACGCTCATTGGTCGGAGCCCCCATCACGGGCTGGGTGGGGAGCCCTGATGCAATGAACAGCGAAGAACATGACACACCGTGCTCAGGGAATCCAATAATAATTGTTCGACTCCCGAAGTATGGGGCCTCCGCTTTGTCTCACTAAGAACATGCGAAGGAAATCCTGAGAGAAACGGATCTTGAGCCGTCGCCCCTCCCACCCAGTATATCACTCTCCAGCTAAGCAAACAACCTGAACACACTCTGTTTCTTTCATCTCAAAATTCTCTTCACCATTCCTTCCTTAACACGATCATTCCGCTACCCGCGGACTAGGAATCCGGATGAGTCAGATTCAATTTTAAAATAATTTCATTTACGATACAATACATCCGACTTCGTCAGCAATGCGACCATATTCGACTCGTACGATTCATACATAATGGAGAATAATTCATTTTCCATCCCTCTTCCAAGATTTAACAATTTTAAAATGGTGCACCCCTCCTTCGATCGTACAATTTTATTTTAGGACTAATTTTCCGAAGATAAAATTTAGATCCAAATTAAATACGTAATAATATTCGGATTGAATCGTCCTCATTACATTTCGGGAAGAAGAATTTTACCAAGCTAATAGATTCTGATCACTCGATTCGAATCGATCTCTTCACTCACACCTACTAGCTGGAAGAGATTTGAAGATGCGGGGAGAGGGGTCGGAAGAGGGAGAAAGGAGCTTGGAGGCCAGTCTTTCCAGGATCTCATCATTCCTATCCATAAATTCGCGCGGTGAAATTTTCGTGGGTTGGCAGCTCGTGAGTGGAGCGTTTGAAGGTGGGGGAGACAACCAAACAGCGAGGCGTGGAAGGGCACGCGCACGCAGGGCTCGGTCGTGCTGCGACCCCTTAAGACCGCCCCTTGCATTCTCGGCGTCTAACATGGCAGTCGGGTGCACAGTGGCTGTTGTTTCTCCAGAATGACCTGGACACTGTCTATGAAAGTGCAGGTGGCAACTGACGCCGGAAGTATTTTGTGTTGACGAGAGGAATTGAGAAGAACTAATACCGATTATTTTGGTTAATATTGCACTCCAATCACAAAAAAATGTCTCATTTCATTTTCGACTGGCTATTTTTGAAAAAAAAAAACTTTATGAATTTTTACGGTGCGTTCCCAAGCGATCATGGGTTTATTGCTCGTGTACTCTAGGATAATATGTGAAAAGTATTTTTAATATGGAAGCACTGGTAGAATAACCAAAATTCTATTGTTCAACGACTATCATGAGCTCCGTGAGCTGCTTATATCTAGCTAACGGCTCCGGCTCTGAAAACACTCCTCACTTGATGCTCACGACACTCTCAGCACAGTAGTTTTTGGTGGATTTGGTGGAAAAACCTGACTTAATAAAACCGGTTTAGTGCATTTACTGTGGCACTATCAGGTATACTTTCTCAACGCGAAATATTTTTTTCATGCATCCGCTAAGAATTAGTACAGCTACTTGTGGACAGCATGAATTTCATGGCATGCTAGTCAGCTCCCACTTTTAAATGCTACTTATCGTACGAGGTACTCAAGTGGAACTTTGTGATGCCTGCAATCTTGCGTCAGTTACAGATTGTTTCTCAAAATGGTATCGTCGCGTTTCATAGATATCACCTGAAGTCATTACTCACTTCCGATACGGCATCTTCGTTTCAAAACTTCAACTTCCACGAACTCCTGTGATCATATCGACAAGATAGCTGCAAGCCTGGGTGCAAAGTGGCTGTCTTTCGTTGAGGATGTGATAATTCCTCCGAAAAAAAAACGCCGAAGAGGAAATGGATAATTCCTCATGCCGAAAGTAAGAGCTTAAAAAGTGGGATATGGCTACAATAGTGTTTTGTCTTCTGGGGAAGTTCTGCTCCGTTTCTCCGAAACAAAACTAATGTTTCCATGTGTCTGCTTAGCGCTTTGCGTGACAGCGTTTTGAAACAAGCCGGACTTAATTGGGTTCCTCAAAGCAGAACAGCGGGAAACACCACAAGGGTGGGAAGTATACATGCGTTTTAATTTTTTATTTTTAATACCTTGCTTCTCAAGTTTTTGACACACTAAGAAGTTTTCAACCGACCCTTTCAAAGGTATAAGGCCTAACACACTTACGTCATGATTGATAGCTGATATGACAACAAAACCACCAATTCACGACAGAATATAACTGTAGGCGCAAGATAAACGTATTAATTATCTACTACATTTAAAATCTCATATTTTGAATTTAAAAGTTTTGTTTACACCAGATATATTTATTAACATCCATATGGTAACTCTTCCATTGTAAACTTTCAATTGAGCTTACAATGATATGCTTATGCAGCAGACAACGGAAGCGAACGGGGGTATGATAAGATGGAGGGTCTTATAAAATATTTCGGTGCGTGGACTTTAAATTTATTTAGGATATATTCTACCTTATTCTTAAGATAGTTGCATTCTCAACTCGCATGTAAACCAATAGAGTTGAAATTTTGAAAAAGTCATCATGAGCCAATGAAACAATTTTAATTATTTGAATTACCTAAGACAAACATATATTTTGTGATAAATTATGTCATCCATTAATAGATCCTTGTTAATGTTCAAGGCTTTTAAACTATTAAACACCATTATATTTATTGCTTAAAAAGTCTGTTGGAAATTTAAGGAAGATATTCCAAGGAAATGACGAGACAATTCCATTACGTGACATTAATTAAAAGAATTACCTAACTACAGAAAAATGATCAACAGCAGTGAGAACACCTCGTTGCAAGCACCATCTATGTATATATATATATATATATATATATATATATATATATATATATATATATATATATATATATGATATAGATTAATTTGATAGGTGGGGAGTCACAAAATGTTTATTTGATAGTTGTGTCCATCCAAAAACCTACCTTAAACAGTAGATTACCTAATAATAATATATATATATATATATAAACCATAAACACAGTAATCAACCCGAAGGTCGGTTTAGTAGGTGATGGTAGAGCTCACCAGTGTACCAAGCCCGACGGCGTGTGAATATTCACACATCAGGGTAGGGGGGCCAGTTCCTTTCCCTGTGCCGGTTATGGTTTCCCAGGAAGATCTGGTACCCGAAAAATTAACTAGCTTGGGTGGAGCTGCAGGTGCCCAAAGTGCCTTGCCCGGGAATCGAACCCGGGACCCTCTGGTCAGTAGTCCAACGCTCTACCCGCTAGACCACCGCGACCCGCATATATATATATATATATATATATATATATATATATATATATATATATATATATATATATATATATATATATATATATATATATATATATAATTCACTAAATAGTCATAGCAAACACAGAAACTAAAACATATAAAAGAGGGACTCACTAGTTCTCGAATTTTCGGTGGTGCAACCACCTTTCTCAAGAGGAATTAGGAACAGAACTAATTCCTCTTGAGAAAGGTGGTTGCACCACCGAAAATTCGAGAACTAGTGAGTCCCTCTTTTATATGTTTTAGTTTCTGTGTTTGCTATGACTATTTAGTGAATTTTATTGTGCACGTTCGTGGCTTTTCCAAGAAAGTTTCTATATATATATATATATATATATATATATATATATGTATGTATATATATATATATATAGAAGCAGTACTGTTATATCTTCTGAGAATGATGGAGATAAATTCCGTCGAAATTATGAAGAAATAATGTGTGTCTTTTTATGTGTTTATTGCACAGGTGTTGTTGTTATATTGTATATATATATATATATATATATATATATATATATATATATACATATTGTACTGTTTATAGATGGTACTTTTGTACTATGCATCGGAACTAGTTGCACCGAGTAAAATTGAGTGGAAAGATACATTGGTATTTTTACTTCAGTGAGTAATTGACAAGCCTGTAATATGGTTGTTTAATCATAGGTTATCCGTTTTGGAGCGTGGACTTTGCTTTTCGATAATCCTTCACTATAGCTATGGAATTTATATGTATATTTTCCCCACATTTTATATTTTCCGATCTACGCTTTCGAAAATTCCAACAGAAAACACTGCAACCCTGCGACTTATAACAATTACGGACCTACTGATTTAGAGAAATTGAATTGTGGACCTTCCTTTTGGCAAAGACTAAACAACCAGGTCACACGCAAATATTTGTTACGATAAAAGTCCGCTTGCATTTCAAGATTTGCAGCCTCTTTCGGCAAACAATGACAAGATTTCAGCCTCACATGCAGCCCACCCTGTGTTCATGTTATTCTGCGCAATAGAGTCTCGACAACAAATAAAAGGTCGTAGATGAACAAATGACATAGAAAATCTCTGTGCATTTACCTATTATTCTCTAGCTCCATGGGTATTTACAAGCATTTGAATCTGATTAGGTTCCAATCATGCAAGAGAACATAAAGATAATTTAGAATGTACAACATTGCGTGGACAGAGATACTATAATGCCTGCTTTCCCTTCTGTTCGAAAAATACATTTAGTTACATTTTACAATCAGTGATGCGAAGAAAATCGAATGTAGTGCTGAACGTATAATCTCTGCCACGCACCCTAAAGAAAATTGTTTTCTTAAAATTTGGTCATTAACTATATAAATTAAATTATTTGGAATGCTCAAAAATTTAAGTGGGTGAACATTAATCTCAGGTGAAACGATATTTCCGAAACGTTTTCGTCGGAAGACTCATGTCACCTAATGAAACATCGACTTCTCTCATCTTCCTCTAAATAAACACCCATCTTATCGGAATTTAGATAGCCTTTCCCGGAGGAATAGGGTGACGACGCAAATTTGTCCATTCCATCTATCACTGCAGGGCTTCCCTGCAAATCCACTAGCTTCATTTACGACTCCTTGAGGAAGGGACTTGGAGAGATAGTGGGGAGTGGTGGATTTGTTCTCGAGATTCCCTCCCGTTGTCATTGTCGGCCTAGAATTGTAGTGTTAAAGCTTGTACGTATGTTCACGATTTTGGGAGAAAAAATGGAAGACGCACCTCAATGAGATATTTATTTATCTTTATTTCCGTGTTTTCGGGGCCAAGGCTTTCACTCTGCAGTAAGAAAGTAATTCTTAACTTGGTCTCTACACACTGAATATATAGTACATAACAGTGTACAGTGCAATGGCAGCGGCGTCGGCAATTTCACATTCTGAAAACTTGGTTTTCCTTTTGATGTAGTAAAAAGGATAGGAAGTCATTGTCGTGGAAAATGTTAATAATTGACTTGCCTCTTAATCAATGTTTCTGTTGAAATTCAGGCTACCACCCTCTTAATATCCGGGCAGCTGACACAACGACCATTCTCGAAAAATGGAAGAAGTACCTTTTTCCTGCCTGGTATTGAGGCTAGTAGTGAGGTTTTTGGAAAATAACGAATTCATATACGAAGTAGCGGACGTAATATGAAGGGAAGATTGAGATTATTTAGCTTTGGACTCAAATTAGTTATATAAAGATATCAGCAGCGTCATAATCAGAAGCAATATTCATAAATGCTACACTTACGATTGAGAACAATCATAAATACTCATAATAACAATAATAGCTGCTGATACTGCGTTGTCCACACATGTATTATTCTGCGTCCGAGGATCCGCGAATATACTAAGGACGAAAATATAGCCATTATAATAAAAAATTCTGAGTTACAATATTGAATATGAATATTAATTATTGAATATGAATAAATAAATATTCTCACTTGACGAAACTGAGTCACTTGACTTTAACTTCCTCCACATGTTGTTCTTTTTGGAGCGGCCTTGAGTTTTATGTCGTGCAAACTTATTTGTTTGACTGCCAAAGTAGAATGTATCTTGATTTCGATGAATAATGCTGCCACTTTGTCTCAGAGAGTTTTCTACTCCCGTCGTAGATGTAAGGCAAGGGTGGTCGTTATGTGCGTCATTTGGCGAGAACGACTTTCCTCTGAACATATGCAAAACATTATTATAAGCATCAATTATGTGAATCCAGGATAGCGGTTGACAAACCGCCTGTACCTAGTTTATATTTACGAATATGCCCTCGATTATATTATGTTCCAGCGAAGGGAAAAAATTGACTTGACTGACAGAAGTGAAAGAATGACTGATTTTGAGGCTGTTCCCCGTGTTTATATAGTGTGATAAAATGGCAGTTCCCTCACGGTGATTGACGGCCGTTAAAAGGAGGTTAACTTTTGCTTTATGCTGCGGCCGCTCTCGAGCGAGATTAAAAAGACATTCGTATAAAAAGCGTGGTCTTATCTCGACTTCCTTGACAATGCTGATAAATCCGGAGCGCTAAATCAGGTAAACATGATCCTCAAGTGTTGGGGAAAAAATCACGAAACTTTAACGAGGAGATAAGCGAGAGATATGCCAGGGTTTCTAAGGGCAATAGAAGACAATCAAATATGAGCCCTAGACGTATCTTGTACGGGTTGAACAGAAAAACAGAGCAGATTTCCCGAATAACGACCCCGCGTTCTCAGACCATGAGGATTTTTTATAAATGGAAATATTATTATAAAAAATACACCTTTCTCAATAAATTTACAGTATTTAAGTGAGGTCTTCCTTAAATATTACTTCCAAATAAACTATCCCAATAAATAGAGACACAAAAAAATCCCATCATATTCTCTAATAACTCTCTAAGGCTCTTTTATCGAGAGGGCAAGCAGAAACGAATTGAGCCTAAGAACTGCATCATGAGCATTAATTAGCTGAATTAATGAGAGACAAGCGAACACGAACGTCTCCGAACCGTCAATTAAGTGATAAGGGAGGAAGAAAGAGACGAGAGTGAAAAATTAACAACTTCCGCAAAGCTTTCTTTCTCCTACCCTGTGTTTAATATCCTTCACAACTGTCCTAACACCATTTTCGTCTCGATGTATCATTTTCTTCATTCGACGTTTTTCCGCGTTATCACATGTTGACATCTAAATGGAAATCGAGGCATTTTTGATGTCGCCGTAAATTATGAAAGACACATCATTGCTCACGCAACACACAAAAGTCAGGAGCACATACGCTCATGAAATACAGTCCGATCGCGTGCCCGATAAGGCAAGGGTTATTCATTTTAAGCGGCATGAGGTGTTTTTAAACGTTGATATGCTTTTTCTTGTTTTTTTACCTGCAATACGTGCACTTGAAATTGAAACAATATGGAAACAACGCTTCGAACCACTCGGCTGCATGTTATCAAGCTGTCGTTAGAGCCCCAGGAAAGTGCCCAGAAACGTGACTTGAAATGAAGATTTTTATCAATGCAGCGAGACGATGTAGGAAATTTCAAGCACCTCGGTGGTGCATTTGCTCTGCACTTCGCTATTCCTAAAATGTTGTGCATGTATAAGTTATTTTTTATATTTAAGTCATTTCAAATGAATTGGATTTGTAAGGTACAGTTATCGGTCTCCATACTCATTCACGATCCACAATGCTATAAGTTTGTCGACCTGGCCATTTGTTTCGGTAATCTGCCTGCATCCAATTGCCTCAAATACACTCTTGTACTCATCCTCTTATACAATGCATTGTCAACGTATATTCTCCTGGAAAAATCCCTAAAAACCTGGATAAGTAGTTGTATTTTCTTTCTTAGAGAATAATTGAGTCAGTGCCCATAGTACAGGTAGTTATTTTTATATTAATGTACCCAAAATTTCAAAAAGAACTGATAATTATAATTTGACAATTATAACAATAGAATTATCATATTAAATAGAAATATTTCTCATATCTAAGGCTATAGAATGTAGTTGCACTAACATACTACTAGAATAGTATTATATTATGTTTAACAAATATTATGTTTGCCCGCAGAACAAGTTTGTTGTACCGCCGAAACTTTTGGGATACATGTGAGTGTCCTCTTTGTATGTACATTTGTCGGCTAACGTCATCTCGGCCCTCCGTTCGATCTATATATAATCTTGTGTGTGTGTGTATATATATATATTTTTTTTTGTACATATATGTCTGTGTGGGTCGCGGTAGTCCAGGGTTAGAGCATTGGACTACTGACCGGAACACCCGGGTTCGATTCCCGGGCAAGCCTCTCTAGGCACCTGCAGTTCCACCCAAGCTATGAGAATATTTGGGTACCAAATGTTCCTAGGAAACCATTGGCGGCATAGGGAAAGGAACTGCCCCCACTACCCTGATGTGTGAATTTCACACGCCGTTGGGCTTAGTATTGGGTGAACACTACAATCGCCTACCAAACCGACCTTCAAGTTGATCACTGTGTTTATGGCTATATTTATATAAATCGAATCTATAGCGAAGTTACTCTGTACTAATGCTCAATAAATAGCGGTCAAATATATCAGAATTATGTATGTGAGTAATTTAGAGGTTTCCCGCATGCGCCGCAAGGAATAAAGATATATTACAGTCACTAAAAGTGGATATTGATAAAGAATGTTTTTTAGTAAAATTCCGTATCAATAAGATATCACAATCGCTCGCAGAATACAACTCATAGGAATCCATTCCAGTATGAATAATGCTATCATTTGCCATTATGTAAGTCGAGAAGAACGGAGGATATTGAACTGGTTAAAATGTGCACACATAGGACAAGGGTACTACATTGGCACAAAATGAGTCTAAAGTAATTAAAACATCTTAGAAGCTTGCCATGCCGCATTATTATCACTTTACGATAACCCTGTAATTATCTCGGGGTCTACTGTTGGCTTTTAAGGAAAATGCAATTATCGAGAACGCATAAAACGAAGTAAGAAGGTAATTTAAAGAAACGGGAGCGACGACCAGAAAGAAACTTTTTGTGACAACGGTTACTGATAACAGTTTTTAGCGTTTAAATATGGGACCAGTGTCACCATCAGAAGGAGAACAAGAAAAGAACAAAATAAAATAGAAAAGCGATATGAGTAATAAGGGAAAAGGAAATACATGCGGAAGATAATGGATCACGACAGGGGTAAAATACGTGCCAACTTCATTTCCATAACTAGTTAAACAACACGACGGGATTAGGGAAGGTGTAGCACGTGACCGAAAAGAGCCATCTTCTTGTTTCTATGCGTGTGTGTATATATACAAGTGTGTGTGTGTGTATATATATATATATATATATATATATATATATATATATATATATATATAATCCAACATATTCACACACATACCTTATAATTATATTTTATCATTATAATGTATGTGCGTGTATGACATAATATTATTGTGACACGTAATACTTTCTGCTTCAGTTGGTTCCAGTCTTCTTCATCATCATTCACCCATGTTTCCCTATCTCTCCCTCGTTTCTGTTATTCTACCGTGGACATACCCTCCTTTAAACTCCTAGTCTCATCTCTCCATCTCTTCTACCATCCTCTCTTCTTTATCGTCCAATCTGTCCTTTGCCACAAAACATGGAACTCACACGACGGGCCACGAAAAACATGCCCAAATTTGTTTTCCCCTCGTTGCCTCCCCCTGTACCCCGTACTGCCTATTCCGTCTCTAGTCCTTCGCGTTCTCGCCCTGGGGTCGTGGGAGGAGGCAGAACGGAGGGTGGGGAAGAGAGGCGTGGAGGTGGAGAGAGCAAGCAGGACACGGAGTCCGGGGCCCTCGATGGACCGCCGGAGGCGCCACATCCGCCCACGCTCTCTCCCGTCCCCACTCGCCTCACCCCCTCCGATTCAACCCCAAACCCGATTCCGCCAACTCCCTCACGTGTTCACCAAAAAGAAAAAAAGGATAGGGTCCTGAGAGGAACTAGCGCGCACGTCCATTGGGCAAAACACGGCTCTTTCCTCTTTACCCACCGCGTCGCTTCGAATGAAGCGGGTCTCCGACCCGTGGATTAATCGCTCCATTGAGATTCACTGTATAATTAAAAGGACGCCTTCTCCCACCGAACATGAATAAATCCAAATAAACTTGATAAGATGAAGCAGTAATCATATTCTATCACAATATCTTTTAGCGATTGTCTTCCATTTCATCTGACAGTTAAATTTATTTTCATAATTTTTTAGAGTGCTCATTATTTGTAAATGAAAAAGTTATAGTCGATAATAGTATGTAATATGAACATTAAGATATGCTATTCTAACGCCTACATTCTTATTGTATTTATAACTCTTTTAAAGCGTGCTTGATTTCTATTTCATTTGCTGTTCTCACACACGTCCTAAATGTTATGTTTTCTATAACCTCCCCCGTTAATTGTACACTTATTTTCTTGTTTACGGCCAAGGCATTTTATTCGTGGATAATCTGTTAAAAATGTAGGCATAAAAGCATAACTAAGAAATGAAAATAATATTGATCGAGCACTCGAGTGTCGTTCACGACACAAGCTACGATCGTAACCCATGTTATAACTAAATTTATAAACCTCAACGTGAGGGAAAAATCCTCAAAATATATTTCGTTAAATTTCCTTCTGAGGAAATCCCCTTTTACGATAAGAGGGACGGTCCTTAATGAGCGGATATGGGAGAGTGGTGTGAGCCTTGGTGTGTTAAAACAAACTAGTTTTTGGAATAAATAACCTAACAACGATGATACCAATCTCCAAATCAAACTTGTTTTTCTGCTTTGGCAGAAGTTGACCGCAGATATAATGAGGGGAAATGCTCAATTTCAGTTTAACAAAGCCAAAAGGCGCACA
Organism: Hetaerina titia; assembly: GCA_037158775.1. Taxonomy (NCBI): domain Eukaryota; kingdom Metazoa; phylum Arthropoda; class Insecta; order Odonata; family Calopterygidae; genus Hetaerina; species Hetaerina titia. The sequence goes on along the minus strand of CM073769.1, from coordinate 40,704,790 downwards.
TCGTCTATGCTCGCAAACCGTATAGCCGAAAATATAATTAGGAAGTGAATAAACTGTCATCAGAAATTAAATATTATTTATTGGGATGTAGAATTAGAAATACATTCAATTGGTACTCTTGGAAGCCGTTAATTTCAACTCTCATCCAATTACACTATGATCAAATCTTTTCCTTTCAGAGAGATTCCAATCTCTTTGAACATGTAATTACATGTATATATAATAGAGCCAAATCCAACTGAGGCTCCGTGCATGCTGACCATGAAATTAACGAAAATTACCCACCTAAGATACATTATATAATTCGTAATTATCTGGTAATAAGTGAAATCAATGAATTTGCATTAAAATCGCATTCTGTGTGATAGCCCTTGTATTATTTTTCCGAGAGAATGGCCTTTTAAACCAACAAGCAAGATTCGTGAACACAAAAATCGGAACAGATAAGGCCAAGAAGAAAATTTCATTTTGTCATTTTTATGCGCATGTCATAGCCACCCATTTAGCTAATGCGATACTATGTTCCTCAAGTCTAAGAGCTAAAAACTTTGCCACTTACTCCGGCTTCCCACAAACAAGGCGTATGTTCTCACGGATTCCTTGGCTGAAAATCCAGTTTCACGCCTAAAAAGGCACATGCATTTCTTCAAATGGACTAGCCCTGCGATCGAAAGCGATACGAGAAATTTATATAAGGCTCGACACCCTTTTTTAAAAATACCGCTCGCCAGAGAGGCACCGGAGGGAGGGGGAGAGAGGGACTTTGATCCAACGCCATGAAAAGAAATCGATATTCACTCTTTTTCGGCCGGCATGCCCTTTCCTTTTCTTACCGTGCTTCCCACGCACAGGCCCGTCATCACAACTCCCGCACTTGCTCCAATCAGCGACCCTCTTTTCCCGTGATAGCAACTTCTACTGGGTGACTTCTCACTCCTGCTTCTACATGTCATCGGGATATTTTGGGCTTGCATTTCCCGCCCCCTCCCTTCCTCTTCTGTGCCCGTTTTCTGATCGCAACGCACGGAGGGAAGAAAGAAAAGCACGTCCTTCTCTGTACATCTCTCTCACTCCTCTTCCATCCCCATTTTTCTCTCACGCACCCTCCCCCCATACCCGTGTCTTTCTCGAACCTCACTTTTCGTAATGGCTAGCGTTATTCTCACCACAAAAAAAACTGTATAACGTATCTACCAACACCAATCTCTCCCCGCCCCCACACTTTCCCGACTTATCCCACCCTCCTGCGCTCTCTCTTTCTCACCTCCCTCCCTTCCCGCCTCTCTTCCCCCTCCCCACCTTATTTCTCTCTCCTTATTTTCGTTTTTCGTCGCTGCTCTTCGTCCGTTCGCCTTCCAAACTCGAAAACGTGGAGAGAGCCGTGCGGAGGAAGAGTGAAAAGGAATGACCCCAGGCAGAGCAATTTGAGAACCGAGGAGAGTTTGAGGGCTTGGGAGGGGGAGGCGAAAGGTTAGTCCAGCTTCATCAACAGCGCTCAGAGGAGGTTGGAGAGAAACGTTGGATTCGCAGAACCATTTCCTTGGACCTCCTTCCCTCCTGAATCATCGAATTTTATGTTAATCAATATTTGCGGATCGAAGCGCTATTGTTAAAAACTCGCTAATTTTGGTTGGTGATGTAAAAAAAGGATCCCAACGACATTGATTAAGTAAGGCGGAGGCTGTCTCTCGGTGATAGAAAGGTAATGGGAGGAAAGGAAGGGGGAGGGGCTGAGAAAAGCAAGTGGAGGGGAGAAGAAAGAGAGAGCGGTGTCGTGGAGAGGACGCTTTTATTTCCTTGTGTGCGCGAAAACGTTGTGATCCTTCTTCGTCTTGGCATTAGGAATAAAAAACAATAATAAATGGGGAGTGGTTATTTTCACTGAGATAGTCCTTAAACTTTATGCAAATGTTAACAAGGAAGTAATCTGGATAATTAAGCTGTGCGGCACTCCTATTCTTTCCACCGGGACTTTTTAACGACCAAATAAGGTATACTACATTAGCCATTTCGCCAAAGCTTTCTCCTTGTATCAATTTCCCACTATTTAATAGTATGGAGAGCATATTCGTTAAGGTTGTCCACAGCACTCTCACGACGTAAACACACGTATCACGTGTACTTGATAGCTAAGGCTTTATCGTATTCAAATTTTGTCTGTATCGCCTTATAGCGTTATTGCTCTCCTAGCACCAAACATGAACCATTTGGGTACCCCCAAAATAACACAATCTCAGTCTTTCCTGAATATTTTTAATTCCATTCTTATTTTCCCTAACTCGTCGCCGTTCGTTTTCCGTATTTTACTCTACTACTCGTGCGGCTTACGTGCCTCCAACGTGTAAGTTAGAATCTGTTTTTTATGCTTGTCGACCTTATAGGCTGCCCTTCTCCGCCTACCCATTAAAGAAATCGTGATTGCGCGTCAACATCTTGCAGGCATGGATTACGTTAACAGAATTTTACTTTACGATCCGTAAATATCAAATGAAATTTACCGGTTATCCCGATTCCCGTTAACCTATCCACATACAAAACATTCAGGGTATCCTCAACACAATACCTAATCTGCGGTAATGCTCTTCAGTTTCTTGCGCTTTGTAAATTTTTCCTCATCACTCTCGAAAGTATTACGAAATTTAACATGTCTTCGCGTCATCCATTAAAACTGCGAGTTATCCACACGCTCTCTCCTCGCTCTTTTCATTATGTAATCTTCAAACCACCACCTTACTCCCTCTCTCTCGGTCCCGCCCCGTCTTCTTCGTACTCCTCGCAGTTGTCTCTCCCTCTTTTCTTCCATCGTAGTACCCTTTTCGTTTCGCACCACAAAGAAGAAACCTCGCCCACCTCGACGCTTCCCGCACATAATAAATACGGTGACTCCGATAGTCTTAGCCCGGCTCAATTTTTTCACACCTTCGAAACTCGCCCTCAACCTCTCCTTTCCTCCCCTCGGCTCATTTCCCCCACTCCTCAAACCCTCCTTCCCTCTCGCCGACCGCTCAACCCGTTCCCCACCGACTTACCACCTCCCCCACTTCACCCCTCCTTCCCTCACCCACACACACCACACCCGTGCTCGCGTCGCCGTAGTGCCACTCCTTCGTCACTACGCCACCTTGCCATTTGGATCATCCCGTTATCTCCAAGTCTGTCTCAACCGTACACACCTCCGCTCGTTCCTCGGCACTCACACTCTAGCATTATGAGTTTAAGTTTATTCCCTTACTTTTGTCGTACCTTCCTGCCGGCCTACGTCACAATCATCCCTCCGAGAGCGTCTGCAGTTACTTCCCCTCTGCCTCACCCTACATTTTCCCCGCTAACCCCCTCTATCAGCCACACCTCCCGTGTATCCGTCAAGGCTCAGAGGAAACTGTTTGTTTTCTCATGTGCACCACGACACAAATAAATCATATGCTTATGTCTTCATCGCCGACGAGATGGTAAGTAATATGGTTTCTCCTTATGTTTCGCTTCTTAAGATTTCCTCGTTTGTGTTTTACCTTTTCGTCTCGCGCTTGATCTCAATTGAGTAGTTAGGTTTATTTATGTTTTTTAGGTGGGAAGGTGACGACTCTTCGAATGTTACGTAATGGCCAACACCAACCGTTACTTGTAATCCACGTTCCTTATCGCTATTCTTGTACAATAAAATAGTGTTTGCCACTCCGCAGTCAGCGCGTCACGGGAATATATGATAATTGGTCAGAGAAAAAGACCGCTAAGCATATCAAGATCTTTATTGCGCCTCCTTCATCTCTCAATGCTATCCTTTAGGATGATGGGTGTTAACGTTCAAATACATCAAAATGTACTGACTGACCAAGGCAAGTATCAGAAATATCTTATCCACCTACAGAAGTAACATGGATTGCACTCACGTCGCCGACATTTTCCACGATCCCAACGGAAGCACTCTCTGGCGAAGAATGTAACCGCAGTTATAGTAAAGGAATGATTTGAAATGGAGACTGTATTTCTAATTCGATTAACTCCTTCCCGGCTTGGAGATGTCATTCGACAAAAGTAATTAGACCCATTTCTCTCGTCCCATCGAACTTTCACGAAGACCGTCGAAAATCAGGAAAATAAATTCATGATGACACGTATAAGATGTCCTCCCCATGCTGAATTTGTCCAAGTTTGAACCCCAAAATCAAAGCCAAAAATTATTCAAACATTGGGCCGAAAAAAGAATTTGACCAATCAGGAAAGGTCGCGAAAATAGCTTACTGGCTGTAGTTCTGACTGGCCTGACGGAAATATTTCGGCCGCAATGGGAACGAGACGCGTCCGGCGCAGCCCCCCTCCGCGGATCACCACTCACGTGTCGTAAGACGGCCCTTCGGAGTAAGCATACTTTTCGACGTTATACGAACGGTCTCTTAAAAGCGTAAGTACGTAGCGTAGCCTTCACTGCCTCACCGTCAATTCCCGCTATGTGCTCGCTACACTACCTCCACCCTCGCCTTCTCACACCCTCCCTCCCCCGACACATGCACCCTCCGTGCACCACCTACGTCCTCCAGGCTCACGAGCACACACACAACCACCGGGGGAGGACGCCTCCCACCCTTCTCTCCATCCCTTCTACGTCCCACCTTCCCTCCCATACGACCTCGTCCTCTGCGCACCTCGCTCTCCCCCCCCCCCTGTGAAACGAGGTCGCCGGTTCGATCTCCGCACGGCCCGCACGTAAACCCGTCTGCGCGCCACGACACAACACGACACGGATCGGGAGTGTGAGTGGGGGCACGAGGACTTCTCACGAGGACAAGGGGGAGATTAATGAACATTTACCCGCCCTGGTGGAATATGTTGACCCCAAGTTTTTTTCGACAAAATAAACGCCATTAAGCATTTTTTCAATGGTTAGCCCAAAGAAAACTTTGTTTGACAGGGACCAGCATGACTCGACCCTTTTCGCCGACCCAACACGACCATCTCGGAAAGTAGTCTCGGGATAAAAGTACCACTCCGATTAACCAAATTCGGAGTGTTTTCTAGTACTTTTCCAAGGGGCAGAATCGGACAGGACGTTCGTCCAAAGATGAATACTGTTGCACCGCTTTGAAAACAAGAATGGGCAGCCGCTTCCACAGCCCCTGTTCCGACGGACAGGTTCCCCTCCTACCCACATTTCACATTCCGCATGGGCGTGGAACGTGGCGACATTTGCTCTCCTATAAAAATTAGGAAAACAGTCTTCGGAGTTGAGCCTCTTAATGCCCAATTGGCCCACAGGGTTCCCTCTCTCAAGCGGTGAGAGACCGTTGCGCCGGAAAACTATCCATGGGCACCGGGGAAGAAATTATTCGCTCTCTTCCTACGAATCTCAAAACCCATCCCTCATCACAGGGAAAACATCCTTTATGGGCAAAAAAGTAACCCACGAGGGCCCGTCCCTCGCCCTCCAACCTACCCACTACTACTACGACTGCCACCACCGCCGACACCCTCCCCCACTGCCCCCCCACCTCCAAAGCCCTTCTCCCCCACACCCTTCCACGGCTTTTCCTCCGCTCCCTTGTCTACCTTAGTATACTTCTCCTTCGCCGCTCACGTGGAAATGTCGATACGCCCGGAGGCCGCGGCACGCAAGTCAGGAGAGCGAGGATAAAGCGGCGGGGCGAAGGGGATGGGCGGGCGGCGGCGGATGGGAGGGGTTTCCTAAGGGTGTGGGGGGGTGGGGGTGGAAAGGGGGAACGGAAGGGAGATTGGGGAATGGGAAGACGAAAGAAGGGGTGCTGGATGGAGTGGTCGGGGGAGAATTGGTTGTGTGCGCGCGGAGGGAGAATGTGCCGGGGGGGGGGGAGGATCGGGGTCGCGTCGTGGAAGGGAGAGAGGGGAAGAGAGGTGGGGGTGGAGGAGGGAGTGGCCCCCGAGGTGTTCCGAGTGAGGTGCTAAGGGGGATGGGGTGGGGGAAGACGTCTCCCGAGGAGGGTATGGGGGTCCCGTGGAAGGAAGAAAGAGGGGTGTGAAGGGTGGGGGGAGCGCAGTGGAAAAAATATCCTCCCCACCCTACGCCGACCATTTCTGAAAATCCAGCGGAAGACTACTCCTGCCGTATTATTATAAAGTTTTGAAAATCTCCCACTAACAAACACTCCAATCTTCCCACTCGGGAGAGGGAGTCTAGCGGCCACTATTGGAGATGGGGGAGAGATGAAGACAGAGCTCTCGAGAGGTGCAACCGGATAAACATAGGTTCCGAGCATAATGGCAAGGGATCTCCCTCTAGGAGGGGGGCCGAGGGGGGGGAGGGAGGAGGAGGAGGAGGGGGAATGCGGGAGAAAAGACGGCAGGTGCCGAGGAGGAGGAAGGCAAACAAGGGATTTCACAACGAGAGTCAAGACGTCCCATTTGCCTAATTTTAGCCCGTTCTCCCGCCGTTAAAGGTTGTTACAGTCTTAATCATACGGTTTTGGATGAATAAATTTCATGAGTGATGGAGGCTATCGCCGTTCCTGATCTCTCTTGTTGCACGCGCAAAAACAAACCATCTAATTCTGCGTAGGGCTACAATTCCTTAATTCTACAACTCTCAACCACAGTGGCAATTCCTCCTAATTTCCCATATCGTATCTCTAGATCAAACGAACAAATGTCAGCAGTCGAGATCAGATAGAGTAGCCGATAGTCTTGGTAAATCAATAACCGTTTCCTGAACTTCTGTTTATCTCCCTCTGCCGCAAAGATAGTCTCGTATCTCGGAGTGATCATGTTCACGAGGAGTAAAAATAACTTCAAAAATATCATCTTCACAAATGGCAGAAATAGACACATTCGGCCTTCCCAAAGTAATTCAAGAGATACTGTCAACCATGATTACAAAATGTCAATTTAAGTGCGTCAGAAAGCTTTCTCTAAAAGATACATTTCTTCCTCATAAATAAATCCTCTATTCGTCTCCAATTCTCGGAATAGCTGTTGATTTATACTCCGCTCTGATAATTACTAAAAATATCACAATCGAAAGATTTTGGGGTAAATTTTTCATAGGGTATTTTCATCTGGTGATTTTTTTAATAGGATGAAAAACAAATACTTCGATTGTCATCATAATTCATAGCCACTTCGGCCTAACAAACGGAAACAACATATCCCAATATAATGAAATCGTCAACAAACACAGTTCATTTATCTTCTAAATATTGCTATTCAATTTTAGTTATGAAAAATATTAATCATTCCTCTATACCAAGATGAGTATGATCTCAACAAGAAAACTCAAGGAAGTTTAGATACACGAGACAGTAAAAATTAAAATTCCTCGCCCAAGAAATAACATTCTATTTATTATACTCGATGTATTCAGGTTTAACTTTGTGGAAATCCATTATCACTGAACAAAGAAAAGATAATAACAAGTTTCTACTGGATAAGTTTAACAGTACGACCAGGTTTCGATGTATTACATCATCTTCACCTGAAAACCTTTCCTTCATTGAAACCCGGTCGTACTATTAAACTTATATATTGGAAAATGGTTACTATCTTTCATTTAATATGTTCGAATTCCACCTCATCCCGCTTGAAACTACTCATTTGTGCATTTTCACTGAAGTTAAAAAGACGCCGATGCGTTGAAACTAGTCGTACATAATTAGAGGGGAAGTTTGCATTGTTTTATTTTTTTCTTCATTTCTACTCATCAAATGAATTCTGTCCACACCGATTAATGGATATGTATAGGGAGTGATATAAAAATTGAAATGCTTTAAAGTATAAAAATATTTCCGTTCGTTAGAGTGAAACTTTTTGTCACATTCTCAGTAGATTTCACGACCATTAAAAGGTATTAGACCACACACCGAGCATAAAGGTGTTCGACTAAAGATGAACACACTTGACATCAATTGGAGGAAATTAAGAATATTTAAATTTTATTAATTCAAAATAACATGTATTTGAACTAGTTGGTATACGCATGCTAACTTTCAAATTGAAATAAAACAGCGTCCAATGTTGCGACAATGAAATCAATTTGTCTACGCATTAATGAATCCTTGTTAGAGACTAATATATCCACGGCACATTATGCATATATTTGAGTTTAAAGCCCCTTTTCATTACTATCTGAAAGAAAGCGCACATTGAATGCCTGTAAACTATTGCATATTGCTTCGTAATAACCCACACAGTGCTCAAAAAATATAAAACTGTCCAGACCAGACGGCAAACAATGTATGTCATGCAGAAACCCCATGAAAGGGTTGCAATTTTAATCCATAATTTAAGGCCGTAAAGGCTATAAATTGAAGTCATTGGTCCACCTTACTTACGCCACACAATCCCACCGTATTCACTTAAACATGTCATTCATGCACTATTAGCTAACCCATGTAAGGCATCAAAAAGAAAGAGGTTGAATATAAATAAGGAAAAGCATTAGTAGGCTAAGGTTGTTTTTTTTAAGAACTTCTGATTCCTTCCTATTGAAACGATAGGCTCTGTGGCTACCTTAAAAGACAAATGCCGGTCGCCATATGTAGGTTTGTACAAAAAAGAACACAAGTAACCTCAAATTGAGTATACTAAACAAAGAAAAAAGAATACGGACTCCCAAAGACACTACATGCTATTGATGTCGCATAAAAGAATTGAAATGGTTAAATATCTATAATATGAAGAAAAGACTTTTTAGCTAGTATTTTCGTATATTATCTGCACGGACCTGGCAAATCCACCAGGGGAATCAGGGACGAGCTGATCAGCTGGCCATAAATAAACAGTATAGTCATTTAAAAATCTGTCGCGGTATTCCAGGAGTAGAGCGTTGGACTACTGACCGGAGGGCCAGGTTCGATTTCCGGGCACTCCTCTCTAGGCACTCTCAGCTCCACCCAAGCTGTTTGATTTTTTGGGCACCTGAACTCCCTGAAAAACCGTAGCCGGCACAGGGAATGAAATTAGTCCCACCTACCCTGATGTGTGAATTTCACGTGCCATCGGGCCACTTGGTACCCTCTGCCTTCACCTACTCAACCGACCTTCGGGTTATTTGCTGTGTTTTTAGTCATATACTTCACTAGAATATTGTTTGAGGTTGGAGAGTAATATTACTCTAGAATAGACTTCGTTGGCGTTTTCACCTTACACGTTGTCTTTTAAAATCTGAAGAACCACAAGGAGCCTCCACCATAGTCACCATAACCGTCTGCCTTTATCTTCTCCCCCAATCCACGCGATAAGGTTGTCGGGTTGTAAGTCCTAACCAGTTGGCTATCCTGCTGAGGTATGTTTCAACATACGGGACCCACGTGCCGTGGTCCGTGGCAACTCCCAATCCACTTCGTTCATCGGCCTCAAAGCACACCTAATGAATAAATAAGGCATATAAAATCAACTTCACCTTACCCGGGAGTAGGGTCAAGCGGGTTCCTTCTCTTTCGGCCCGTAGCATGCCTTTTTTACACGGCCAGGTTATTGGATTATCGGGCGGTTATGATGATGAGAGAGCAGCGGGGGGCAGGAAACTTAAGGACCGTGGAGATAGAGGGGGTGTCGCAAAAAATTCTCCCTCTCTGTGGGGTTCCTGGCGAGTTAGAAACAAAAACGGGACGAGGAAGGGTTCCTCTCAGCGGAGATAATAAATGGAGAGACGAAATCAGAGTGCTTAAGGGGCGCTTGGAGGGATGAAATGGACACGCGCGATGGCCTCACGGTCCGAAAATGGAGCCTGGGTTATTATTGTCATCTATTCAAGAGCTCACATTAGAATAGAAGAGCATAAACCGTATAATTTTTTCTTCAAATGTCCTATTCAGCGTCCCTTGTAACTAATAGTTCAACTTTCACAACTTCAAATTATCGAAACGTTCAAAGGTAAAAATAAATTATGCCACAATTAAGTACATGATATCAAATATTTATTTTCTCATTATATTAAATTCACCCGAAAAAAGGCGGTAACTGGGAGAATAAATCATTTTCCTGAGTCCCTAAGTCACTACACCGCGGAAAAACGCATCTGGATTTTGTTGTCGGGGATCGACGCTGGACTTTTAGTCAGTATTTCTCAATGACTGTCATGAAAATGGCGGATATTGAGTTGTAACCATCCTATTCTGACAATGAACTTCCTTTCTTCAGTTTTCACGGAAGTTGGCTCGTAATCTCTCCCCATCTCACTACTCCTAATTAATTATCTGATTGTTACTTAAACTTTTTGGCTGTACAATCACAGTGGTACAAAAGACATGAGCAGTCTATTTCCTTTAAATACACAGTTTATTTAACTAATCAGATTTAGTACAAATAACTTTACGACCAATCTTTTGCATATATTGTAATTATTTTTAAAATGATTAATAACATATTTATTATGCGCAGAGCTTCTATTGCAATTCATATTGGCATCTTATGATGTCTACAGTGTCGAAAAAGTAATTAAGAAATCAGCGGATTGAGAGGAAAACTAGATAATATTTAGAAATTGCGTCTTGGTTGTTTGTTTCTCTATGAAGACCCGCGAACCCAAGCAAAGCCCGTATGCGCAACTGATGGCATCGACAAGCCAACAGCATTATTCTCTTTTTGGATAATGATAGCTTGTTAAAAACGCTTCGGTAAAGCAATATGAAAAATCAACAAATGAAACACAGTGTGAGTGGTGGGCTAATTAATCGCATCCAATTAATAGCACTAATACGCTGTTGACACCTGTTATACTCGTACGTGATTGACTGGATTTTTTTAATAAAGTGAGAGCGGCGAAAAGGTGTAATTAAGGAGATTATGAAATTCATTGACAACAGGATAATGCGGCTCAAACCGCTTTTTGGACCACTCGGGCACGTAGATGGAGAAAAATTAGCCGGAACCGAGCATATTCACCCCCTCTGTAATATTTTTGTTGGATAGTTCTTTATTTTCGCACCAACCGTCCGAGTAAGTGATACCTACTCCGTTTAATATATCTCGAGGGGATGGAATGAATTTAAACGAAATCACCGCAATCCGTGGTCCAATTTATAGGACCTTATACACTAGCTACACCATCGCTGCACAAGAGCGCGGCAGGGCGTGGGACGGCGGGGAGGGAGAGGGAAACCCCTCGGGGTGGCATTATCCCCGTCGAAGGGGAGTCGTCCACCCACCCACGCCTCCCCCCCGAGTGACGGAAGCTGCCACGGTGATGACGCGTTGCTCGGGCGATGCAGAAAAGGTCGACGGAGATGGGAGCGCGAGATCCACGATCTTGCAGCAACTGATACTAGACAAGAGGGCGCGTAAGATTTGGCCTACTGGGATTAGTTGGTAGAAATAAAGGATAGGTATCCAATCTACATGCCTCGCGGCAATACTAAAGTAAGCCGACAATTTTTATCCGAAAAAACAGATGCACTCCTACATCACTCAACATATCTCAACGAACCACCACATGGACGTGTACAATGGGGTTTTTACTTTATATTAATGTGTATACCCTGCAAGCCACCGCCAGGGTGTGTGGTAGGGGGTGAATACAAACCAGAATAAGTTTACCCGAACATGACCCTACCGCGGTCGAAAATTGTTATTATGATCCCCTATCGTTCGTGGAAAAAATGATATTTTAAATCTATCTGTTCTACACTAAATCACTCTAATTTTATTAGCATAATCTCTCCTACCGTAGTAAGGTGGGCTAATAATACATTTTCAACATCACTGGCTCATTTTGAATACGCCACTAAGTTTAACATTGTAACAAGGTTACACAAATCTAGCTCCTCTACACTGCACGCGATCCAGTTTGGCAATCAATCTAACTTCGCGAGGATCCCATATACTTTCAGCATACATACTCGTATTCTAAATGAGGCCGAACCAATGACAAATAAATTTCTCTTTGACCTTTGCATCACATTTACCATGTACTCTTCTAATAAATCCTATTTTTTTGTTAGTTTGTCCACATATTCCCCGCATGTGTTTCACCCAGGAGAGATTGTGAGTGAAGGCAACGTCTAGGTATTTATTTGAGTCTACACATTCTATGTCGATGTTCCCAATGCAGTAGGTGTTCGGGTAGGAGTTGCTCTTCTTCCAAAAATGTATGACTACGCACTTTTTTAAGTTTAATTCTAATTGCCAAGTGTCGCACCTGCGTTGTATTTTGTGTATCTCCTGTATAATGTTGCTCCTCAGGATCATGGATATCACGGTAAACCACTGTATCATCGACAAATAAACGTATCTCACTAGTTTTAGACCGCAATTCTCTCATCATGTAAATATAAGAAATGATGAATTTTCTCTAGAGCATGAGGAAGGAAGCAGCTTAAAAATTAATAATTAATAAAATAATAATAAAGAATTAATGTATTACAAATTCTGGGATGTTTACGCAGGAACCCGATTCACAAACGTAGAAGACAAGCTAAACACCATAAACGTGGAAGGCTATTCCTTCAACTACCTAGCTAGATCCATCTGCCGCAGTATTGCGAGTGCCCAATAATTTACTCAACTTAATTGGTAACTCGACAGTCCTCCACTTTCCAACGGTCTGAATGGTATAAACTTTTCGAGGACGAAGGACCTGCCTTTCTTTTTCTCTGCCAATGCACGAAATTCATCTTCTCGGCCAAATATTTCAGAGACATAGCAATTTCTCATCTGATTTGCACCGTTTTCCCAGATTACACCGACCTTAGGGCCCAAGGATAGAGTAGCAAACACAAGATAAAGAAGCGTGTGCGTATCCAAAAGTGTTTTGAGTCGACATAGTGAGATTTGAGTACAGAGAGGGAAAATTGATAAAGAAGAACGAAAATGGCGTTATGGGTTAGATACTCGAACAAAAAAATTTCACTTCGTTCTTTATTTTACGTGTGCATCAGCAACTTACTTCATACGAAGTAGACCTGAATCCCAGAGCGTGTGTCTCCGCCTTTACTCGGACGTAACCAGGCTCCGGTATCCCAGGTCTCCTGTTCCCTCTTCCGACACAACAAACATCTCCTCAAAGGACGGATAAGGGAAGTTGAGAGAGGTCCCATGGAGGAGTCGAGCATCAAAAAGCGTGGAAGAGGAGGGGTGTAAGGGAAAGTGCGGCGAGGCCGTGCCCGGAGTGCGGGTGAGGGAAGGGCGGGAACGGGGCGGCAGGAAGGGCCGGAGAGTGCCGAGGAGCGCAGGAGACCGAGGGAAAGAGTTGTGCGCATGGCGGGAGGAATTGAGCCGCGGAGGAGGCGAGAGGTAGGTAGGTGTTGATCCCCACGAGGAACGGCGACTGGAGGATGATATCTCGGACGAGTCGAACGGGCAAAACCAGCGAGAGTGGCAAGGGAATATTGGTTCAGGCCCTCGACGTTTGTGACGAAACTTAATCTTCGATGTGTATCAGTAGAAATGTCACCCATATTTTGTTACTTTTTTGCCATGTCAACTGATTTTTTCCTTGCGTTAATGCGAAACCTGACAAAGGTGGACGAACTTTCCATTTGGACGCCTTTTCATTCATAACGTATCGAAACACTCCGTATTGTGTTAAAGTGTTTGGCCTCTAGTCTTTCTCAATCAGGTACGGTAAACCTAATGTGGAACTATAGGTTTCCGGCATAACTACGTGGAACCTATTCACTATAGGTATTTCCACATCCCAAAGCTTAATGAATAAACATTCAAAATATTTCATATGGAATTACCCAGATTTTTAATAGTGGTACCTAATACAGGGAAAAATCAAAATGCGTGGTGCGTACTAAATGCATTGAGATAAATGGCAAAAGTATTGCAAAGTAGGATTAATTCAAATGATTTAATATGTGAGTCGATCTATTGTTGAGCAAAAAACAGAAACACCAGTAGTCTGTTAAATGAGATTAGCAGACAATGGCAGTATATGAATATTAATGGAAAAGAAACATTAAGAAAGTCTGAGAGCGTATGCCGCGTGGCCTGTACTCCCAACTACTGGAATAAGGACATACCCGACCCGAGTCGCGGTTGATTTCCAACATACATTCCATCAGAGATTCACTAAAATCGATATGAACTCTTAAGAAGCCATCTTTGCTTGCATCCCACGGAAATTTGACACAATAAGACCGAGTTACGATAAACTTGTATATTTGTCTATGAATTAACCGATTCTTGTCAAGCAGGAAATAAACCATAGGACTTCTCTAACAGGGAGAATGAGTTTAGCTAGGGGATAATCAGAGTAACGGTAAGAAAAATTTACTATTATATTCTCTTATTACAGGAGTAAGAATTTTTCTTCGTCGTGGTTACCTAGGTGATATTCTGATGGTTAAGACCATTGAATTCATCAGTGGAATCAAATCTTAGCTTTGCTCATTAAATCTATTAATAGAACTGAGATTTACACTATTTTGAAAAATCGACCCACTCCGCATTCAGTATTTTGCTGGAAAGGCTAGATCGTTGGAAAGCAGCAAATAGAGGATATCGGAGGCAAAGAACAGAATTAAATATGGTATTGGAATATTATGAACGAAAATCAAATTAGAGTCGGCAAAGAATTCTTCGTATCGCTCAAGATAATTAAATTTTGTTTTTCTACATCCTCTTTTAACGATTAAGGGTAGATTTTGCGAATAAAACTTGTTCGGTTTAAATCATGAATAGACATTTGAGATTGAAAAGCATTCCAGAAATCAAAATATTTAGAAAATTGTGGACAGTAGACATTTTTCTCTCCATCCCTCTGTAGAGCAGGTTCAATGGAAATATCCTCAAAACTAATCGATAAAACTAAATTTGGTTTGTAACGTGCAGTGAATTGAAAAGAGTGACTGCGTGAATTAGTCATTGGATATTTTCATTAATGCATCATGGATGATTGACATCTTACCATTACGCATTAGGCTACTTTATTCTTTTGGAAGTACTTAATAATCATACCGTGTTAAGCAGAGGCACTGACTGGAACACTAATCTGCGGGACCCTATAGATTTACTGAGGCTTTATCTATACTCTTTAGTTGCCAGTTGTAGCGTTTCCTAATACAGACTGTTCACTCTTTCTCAGTTCTTGTCCTTGGTTAGGAATGAAATGACTTTTCAGTCAGGTCCACGTTTTCTGTGTCTCTAAAATGTATGATATACCAATACTGTGCATAGGTTTATGATGTCATGGTGGACTACTCGAAGAAATGGCGCACGCGAGGCATTGGCCTTAAACTACTCAAAAAACTTGAGAGGTAATAGAACTATAAAATCTGAAGACTGAAATAATATTTAATATTTTATTAGGGAGAAACACCAAAACTTCAAAAGTAAAGAAAGAGATGACGACCATGCAGTGATCGCGTGCAGCGTAGAGGAGCTAGATTTATAAAACTTTGTTATGATAAACTTAGTAGCACGTCCAAAATATTAGAGCAGCTAGGCTGGGAATCACCCACGGAGCGAAGGTTAAATTACAGATTTAAGGATTAATCTTGCATAAATTGGAAGTAGGTGTCTTTAGCATTGATATTGAAAATGTATTATTACCCCATTGTGCTACGGTAGGAGAGATCATGCTAATAAAATTAGAGAGATTAAGTTTAGAACAAATAGATTTAAGATATTTTTTCCACGAACGATAGGGGATCATAATAAAATTGTTCGACCGCGATAGGGTCATGTTCGGGTAAAATTATTCTGGTGTGTATACACCCCCTGCCACATACCCTGTGGGTGGCTTGCAGGGTATATATAAATAAATAAAAAGAAATTGACCCAACCTTGCCTGACTTCATTAAAGTCCAGGGGTTGCCGTCATGTAATGAAATTAGTCTTGAGTGATTTGCGTGTTTGGAACGTGCTCCTGCAATGTGAGGATTTGGAGAATAAATCTTTCCATTGCCCGTTAACTATTAACATCAAATTTCGCCAGTTTTCGTGATTCTAATGCACATAGCTATTCATGGTGTTTCTAATGAAGGAATTAAACATCTAAAGGAGGCAACAATGCTTTATTTTTTAATAACCTGGAATAAGAATGGATTTTAGATTCTTAACGGCGCTATTAGTGAAATCAGTAATGTAATTGCACATGAATAGCTCTCTGAACGAAAGACGAAAATTCAGTAATACTTCGGCACTTAGAAAAGGCATGTTTTCAATATAAAACCTCATACCATTTAACAGATAAGGAGCACTGAGTGCAATCGCTAGGAAAAAATTCACAGTAGCATGCAAATCGCTCATTAAGAAATCAGACTTCACTTCATTAGTAGCATGTGAATACCAAAACAATGGCAGCCTTGTTTTTAATTAGGGGCGCGACATACCTACAGAGAATACATTGCATCCATTGTCACGGTCAAGGATTACCAAAGGTTGAAAAATAAGTTGAATATCTGTGAACCAGAATTGTTGAATACATTAACATTCGCCGACGCATTAATGAGACGGCCTTGGCACTGGAATCAATTTACCTTGAAATACAATCCCTCTTTTTGTTTCTGAATAAATGAATACGATCGTAATATTCAATCATCCTCTAATTAAGACATCGATAAAGATCATTTATGTGAAGTAACTCACGCTCATGAAGCGGGTTTAGGCTGATTGAAATAAACTCTTCAGTCATTTTACTTCTTGTGTGGGATCGGAACCGTTAAATATAAATGTACTGGACGAGTAATAATACGTACGAGCCATGATAATACGCAAATCAAGTATATACGAAGATGCTACGCAGTTTCTTTCCTTGATATCAGTACATCCGAAGTTACTCCAAATACACCTAGAACAATGTATAAACCGAAAGAATGAAACAAAAAAACACTTTGAAAAAATCGAAACAAAAGGATTCTACATCCGTCCGATGGGAGGATTTGTATTTATCACAAGTAAGAGATTTACATACTCTAGATGCACGCATATGTAGCCGAACTCACTCAAGAATAATGTGAACTTGAGGTTCCACAGTACAAACTTCGTAGATTTTAGATTTGTTTGAGGGCGCAGTGAAAGGAAAGAGGACCAGTACGGCTTCCGAAGATATTAGAAAAACGAAGTAATGGGAAATTCAGGAAGCTAGTTTATGACTTGAGTATAACTCTTTCTGGTCATGTACGATGTAAACTCGCAATTAGTTTATGTTACATGCTCATTTGCTTATGCTCTATACCCTTTCACTAGACGTGACTGTGTCAAGATCGTTAGATAAAACTGTTGAGTAACCATGACATGTTGACATAAGTAACTGTGTACTGGAATATACGTAAGTAAAAATTCCTTTCACCAGAAGTACATATTTTCAACAGCGTAGTTTTCCAAACAAGAATAATTTCGAACAATCGCATATTAAGTGGAGTCGCACAATTAAGACGAATTTAATCTTTTATTTGGATTTTACAACTGTAGCACTTAATATAATAGTTAATTAATTAATATGCAATTACCTTTTCCGATGCCATCTGCTAATACGATGCATGTTATTGGCAATTGCATAATTGATAAAATTAATACTAAAAATTAATAGTTTCTAAATTATATCTAGCGCATAAAATGTATCTTATAGTATTAGAGGAGCGAAAAAACAAAATCAAATGATTAAATTTTCAAGCCCTAAAATATCCTCGAGAAACTACGGAAACTTACTTTCCTAAGCCTCTTCCCCCTTTCCCATTCCCCTGAAGCTGAGATATATATGACAGTTTTTGAAACATTGATAAATCCGTTACCAAAATGGGGTTCGCTATAGGAATGAAAATCCTTCTTATGATAGTTTACCAAAAATATTCGCATAAATTCATTTGTAGTGGATTCCAAAAAATTGTAGTCAATGTTGTTTGCTGAATGTCAATTACATCTTTGAGCTTCACGAATACCAAAATAAATGACACATTTATCTATAACCTACCCTACATATACTCGCTCTTAAAACCACTTCTATGGAAATTTATAAATATTAAAAGGACTACTTCATATTTCATTCTTCAACAAATTAGCTGCGTTGAAAAACTATAATATTCCATGTCAATCTTTTCCAGTTTAACGGGTTGAATTAACTAAAAATGATAAAACCCTATTAAGGCTCAATGACAAGCCAAGGACAAATGTAGGTCCAATTGAAACAGTGGCGTTGAGTAACTCATCTTGACCCATTGAATTTCATAAAAATATATTATGTAAACGTGGAGATCGGGTTGACGGGACGATCAAGGCCTAATTAGTTTTCAGGTATTTGAGAAATTTACCCATGGCGACGACCAGTCAATGCAAGAAGATGAGAAAAAAATCATCCGAACCGTACCAATCTCCCACTGTCAAGCGGCCGTAATTGCTCAGCGATATCCCCATTCGCATGGCAATTGATTGAGTTATTAAGGGAAATCGCCGTGCGATCCGTGGCTCCCAGCCAGCCCGCGATTCGAGATATATCGAGTGCGCGCACACCCTCAGCGTGCGCCCTTAAGACGTGGAAATATACGAACCGAAGGGCAGCAAATAAGGTTCACCTTTTATGCACCGCTGGGCAAATCGTGCGAAATCCGTTCCCAGGTTTTTTTTTTCTTTTTTGAGTGGGCGTGGGCGGAAAAAGGCGAAGCGCCGCCGCCGCCCGCCAAATCTCCCCCGAGAAGTCTCCACCCATGCGCACCCACTCAAAAGCACGCACCAGCCCCGCCCCCCTCCTCCTCCTCTCCCCCTTGCCATCCCGATACCTCCATTGCCCCAGGGGGGAACGGACGGGGGGAGTGCGACAACGACGAAATGATCCGGTGATTGAAGCGGTTCGCTAACCTTCGCGAAACTGAATTTTCAGCTATTCGCATGATCACTGTCTCCGGTAAGTCGGTACGTGTATTTCAATGTTTTTTCCTTTGCCAAGCGCGTAACAGGAGTAAAATATTTATACATGCATATCCTATCGGTTTACCAATGGCTCATGGAGCTACACCAGTGGAATAAAATGCACAGAACTTTCATCCTAGAGGCGTACATGCATACATTATATGTACAAGGATATTGCATGCAAATGCAGAATGCTACATGAAAAATTTTTCCAACCTTTTTGGACCATGCAGATAAATATCAAATATATTTTCCTGACTCTAGAATAAAAAATGTTACCCTTTAAAATGCCCTTTAAAAGGCATTTTCTAACGTTCAATGTGCCCAATTCTGTAAAACGTATGTAGTTACACTCATATATAATAAACATATAATGACGCACACGTATATATATATATATATATATATATATATATATATATATATATATATATATATATATACATATTGTCTCTTTAGGATGGGTATGAACGTTCGTCTTGTATTTGGGTGTATATATAATTCAAAAATTGCTTTATAAAAGACAAATAAAAATTATAAGAATTGTCAAATTGTGGAAATATTTTCAAAAGGTTAATACCAATTAAAAGCAATTAATCCGCGCACTCTAATGAACGTGTCGGGGATCACTGGAATGAATCGTAAAAGTAAATTCTTTTAATCTTACGAATCTTTTTAAAAGATGTTTACATGTGTATGTGTGGGTGTGTATGTATGTATATATATAAGTATATAAACCATAAACATGTATGATTATATATAGTATATAAACCATAAACACAGTAATCAACCCGAAGGTCGGTTTAGTAGGTGATGGTAGAGCTCACCCATGTACCAAGCCCGACGGCGTGTGAATATTCACACATCAGGGTAGGGGCCAGTTCCTTTCCCTGTGCCGGTTATGGTTTCCCAGGAAGATCTGGTACCCGAAAAATCAACTAGCTTGGGTGGAGCTGCAGGTGCCCAAAGTGCCTTGCCCGGAAATCGAACCCGGGACCCTCTGGTCAGCAGTCCAACGCTCTACCCGCTAGACCACCGCGACCCATATATTATATATATATATATATATATATATATATATATATAAAATATACACGGAATTAATTTCTCCTTATTCATGGATGTTTTACATGCACCGGGTGAGGGGAGGAGGATAAAATCAATCGGAATTACTTGAATGGGGTAAGGATTGGAATCCCTCAGAATCAACCTGTGAAAAACCGCACAGGAGTGAACTACTTGGGGCGAGTTATACCAAAACTTTGGTTTCTATAAAACAAAATTCAAACGGTTAACGCTCTAACGGTCGCTCTCGTGGTAGAAATTTCCTAAGGAGTCTCTCGCAAAGGGAACTCCATGCGTAAACTAGCAGACCCTATTCACTACTAATACCGAGCCTTTCATTGGCTCAAATAAAAATTGTACATATCTATCAATTTTTTAAGTCCTAGAGACACCAGGATTCCAGAGGAGGCTCTTGTCTGAATGTAGTCTTAACATTTTAATTTATTCTTGAGGTAGAAATTGTCACACTTCCTTAAATTATACTTATAAAAGTTATCCACTGAACATCAATAAATATGAAATAACTTTGTGAAAATAACATTTATAACACTACTTCCAATAGATTTGTTCGCCTAAAACTGGCATGACATGTGTTTAGAGCCGAGACTACCGCATGAAATACTACACTGAAGTATAAATAAAAAATAAAAACTAGGCTATTGTAAAGCCTTCAAGCTGAGAAACTCATTGACTGCGCTTTGAAACAACCTTTGTCGTCCAGGTCCGATAAAGCATTGCCTTCATCAGTCAGTAGCGTAAACATTGGAGAAAGAAATGATTTTCCACTCCAGTTTATCAGCCCAACCGCAGTTTATTTATCGGAGAGCGGTCCGTCTTAATTATTTGATTTTATTCATGAGGTGGCACACAATAGTGCACGTACCTCAATGTAAATTAGCACAGAAAAAAGATGACGACATGCTGAATGGGATTTTCGAGTACCAGAGTGACCACCGGCTCTTATTTTGGGTTCATAACTCTTGTCCCTGGCAGCCACTGAACTTTACTCGGTTAAAATTACCCACAAGTCATTCACTAAAGTCATTGTCACTACGAAACTGTAGATAATGTGCCATAATCGTCGGTGACTTTCTTCATTTTTAATGCATTTCCTATCTTGGAGGATTCCTTTGCCTAGCTCGAATCAAAAAGGCGCCTGTGAATCCCTCTGTGGGACATCCTCTGGCCCTCCCCACTTCCCTCTCTCTCTTTCTAGCCTGTGCCCCATCTCCGGCCCCTCACGACCGTTTATCGTCCCGTCTTGGACAAACGAGGAGAACGTTAATTACGCATCTCGAGGGATGGAAGAAGAGAGGGACTGCAGCCTCCGCTCACGATCTCTACCCTTCACCACCCTCTCCTCCCCCGTAGCATCTCTTCTTTGGGGGAAGGCGTCCACCCTCTTTCGATCCAGAAACCCCATCCCTCCAACCTCTTACGCTTCCAACACCCCTCACCACCCCATCTCATCCCCCCCCCCCAGCCAGCTAGCCTTTCCACGGCGAGTAAAAGGCAGACGTTCCCTCTCTCCCGCAAGCCCACCCTCCGCCTCTCCTTCCCCGTAATCCCGCTCTCCCAAACCGTCGAGATCAACCCTCTCACCCCCTCCCGCTTTCGGCGAACCTCTCACCCTCCCCGCTCAACTCTTCCCACGCTCCGGCCATTATACGAGTAATTACTAATTATCGCTATCAGAGATTCCACATAAAGGTTTTATTTGCATCTTGTTGCGCTTAATCTATCCACCTATCTGGGGCCCCCTGGATTGCTGCACGAGGTCCATTGTGTGGATGTAATTAGGGACCACTTTTACACTCGCGCCGTGCAAAGAGAGGCAGAAAGGGAGAAAGAGAGTTTCGCCACCATCCCCCTCTCGGCTCATTTCGCCTCCTCCGTTGCTCCGCAGGGGGGGTGGAGTGGGTGGTTGGTAATTAGCAACTTTAAAGTGTTCGAAGCTCCACAATGAACTTAACGGAGGTGTAGGGGAGAGGAATGAGAGTCGAGTCAAAACACACACTCATCTTAAATCTATAAGTGATTTTATTCGACACTTGACGTCTTACGTTTGTGCATACAATTAGATCGTTATTTCCTCCATGATGGTCTTGAAATTATAAATTTCATGTGAATAAGTTCAGAATTAACGTAATGTTAATTCTGTTAATTATCTCACAAAAGAATTTAATTTCTTTGAGCAATGGAGCTTTCATGGGTCGAGATCCTCACATATTGGGGATATTAAGAGTTTAATGGCTGCATCCTCACATAATTAATGGCGGCTTTTGCCCCATCTGTTAACCGTTGTATCCTAAAATGACCACTAACACCTCCCTTTTATACAGCTGAATTATACAGTCGTTTGATATCTTACAAATTATTAAATCATCATTTGAATCGATGATTATATGGGATTAGAAACAACGGAAACATTAAAAAAATTAAGCTATTTTAAAATGGCAATGCTGTAATTAAAAACTAAAATTTTAGAGCTTATAGTTTATTTAGCTCACCGCATTTATCGCCTATGGTAATGACAAGCATGTAGCATTCAGCACATTTACATGTAATTTATTCTTATTTAACTTCAATAATAATTAATAAAGTCAAATAAACTATCCGTATGATCTAATTGAAGTACACCGGCTACGTAACTGCCATTAGGAACGAGGCTACTGAAAAATCAAGAAAAGAAAGTGCAAAACTTCCCAGAGAGATTCCAACAGCAACAGCAAGATAACATCAAAATCGCTTCTTACGTCTAACACCTGGTGATGAAGACTTAGGCAGTAGATATCCCAACTAACAGTAGTGTAGAATGGCCAAAATACCCAACCCTTAATGCTCAAATTTTAAAAGTATTACAGCTCGTGTGCATTATGAGGAATTTCACCTAAACTTCTTACGGCTGAAAGAACTTGATGCAATGCTGTTAACAACAAGAGATTTAAATACCAAGGCACGCAAAGAGACAAACAATGACGTTTATACTATCATAACGCCGTAGAAAAAAATTGGGCTTAGGCATTTGCTTTTATAATTACTTATATGCCACGAGAAGTCTCTCCGCAAAGCATGGCTGCCATTAATTTCATCAAAAGATTTTGCGCTAGTGATATAGTTGCTTCCAGTGGCTCTATCGCTTCCACTCTAATCCAATTTACAAACCTTATCTGATTAACAATTACTGAAATATAAACACCCAATCAAATTGAAAAACGCTTCATCAACACTTAAAGACTCACTAAAATATTTGCAATTGCAAATTTATTTTAAATTAACGTGAAAGGCTTAGGAAGTGCATAACGGTGGAAGTCTCTGCAGAACTGCATTGCACGATATTATGTTAATGTTATACCACACGAAATATTTACGATAATTATGAAACCTGTTCCACGTGAAGAAGGAACAACTGGTTATGTATTCTCCGCGTGCTATCACACCTGCGATAGTTCTCAAATTTGTCTCACTACTGCAAAGAGGAAAACGATTTATTACGAGTAATGGATAAAAATACGGCTAAGTCTAGACTTGTTCGCATGCATAACTTAGACAAAGCGGACTCTTACGCCGTGTTTCTAAGCACACATGTTTTGATAAACGCAACTTGGTCAAAACAGTTTAATACCAGAGAAAGAAAAAGTACAAACCAAGTCCATATCGGTCCAATCACAGTGTAAGGCTGTACAGTACATTGAAATGCAATTGAATTCCTCAAAACCTCCAAACAGGACACATAAAATATCTACGATCATACTTTACTAATTTACTTCATGCTCAGGAGGGATTATAATTTGCAACAGAATAAGTATTTCAATAACAAATGATCATGCTAGCTTGTGATCCGAGCTGAAGGAAAAATAATTGTGGTTTAACCATAGAAGTGCGATATGAAACCTCTCCCTACTCTAAAAGCAAAGTGTCCCTGAGTCAAGACCGCTGGGGAGGGAAACAACACAGTAGGAAGCAATTAGCACACAGCCACAGCATTGTGGAGGGGGGCGGGGTGGAGCTAAAAGAAACCATTCAGGATTAAGTGGCACTCACCAACGGCGAGTAGAAGGCGGATGTGTCGACCCCGATGCTCGGATAGGGATTCTGGTCGGTGGACGGGTACGGTGTGCCGTAGACGGCGGCGGTCGGGCCGCCGCCGCCGCCTGTGGAGGCCACCGAGAGCC
Source organism: Hetaerina titia (assembly GCA_037158775.1). Lineage (NCBI taxonomy): Eukaryota > Metazoa > Arthropoda > Insecta > Odonata > Calopterygidae > Hetaerina > Hetaerina titia. Next base: position 40,680,800 of record CM073769.1, on the reverse strand, counting down.
TTGGGTAGGCAGAGGAGAGGGCGGCCAGCCTTGCGGAGTCGTACTGGCAAGAGCACACCGTCTGCCCGGTCACGGGGTCCGTCATGATGGGCCTCCCGTTCTCGCAACACGAAGACGAGGAAGACGAGGACGAAGATGACGACGAGGACGTGGAGGACGGGGTGGCCGCGGCCACAGCCGCAGCGGCCGCCGCCGCGGCGGCTGCCACGGACACGGGAGTCCCAACGGGGCTCGACCCCGATGAGGGCACACCCCCTGGACCACCCGGCGCCACGGAACCTGGTAACGGCCCGGAACCAGGGCCTACTGCTGAAGCTTGGCCAACCAACAGCTGAAAGAGATGAGAAGGCGTGAATTGAGGAGATTTCAATGAATTATTCAAAATGCAGACATAGGAATGGAGGACCGTTACAACCGAAGAACATGAAATCGTGACGCCTTCCTCCATTAAAAACGTTGCTTTCTTGTTTAACTATGTATATGTAAACAGGTATAGGTACTTGATTTATGTGCGAGTATTCATTCAATTACATTATTGCACATGTATAAATACGAATGAAAACGGATTATCTCCCAAAACTAACCATGTATTTTGTTTCGTTTTTTATTAGTTCCCGTTTCGTAATTAATTATATCTTAAAAAAATACACGTAGGTGTATGCATGTGTGTGTATGTGTATAAATATATATATATATATATATATATATATATATATATATAATAAAAATAAAAATATAATATATACATATATAATACATATATATAATATATATATTTTTATAATATATATATATATATATATCCCCCTGCCACACACCTTTTTGGTGGCTCGCAGGGTATTTATGTAGATGTAGATATATATAGTATATTTATACACATTTATATCGACTAACCACCTGGTGTCGTTTTCCAGATGAGAGCTTACATCAACAATTGATATTGGCAATGATTTATTTTTACACCTGTAGGGTAATTGAACGATCTACAACTTCATGTTCATTCAGGTTATAGATCTTAAGTAGAATAAAGAGTTTTACATAAAAAGACCATACGTAGTTTAGCTTCACCATACAAGTATGAGTACCGCGTTTTGTGAAATCAAATACACGTATTGCACTTAATTAGCTTCTATTGGAACACATTACTGTTCATTTTCCATAGAATACAAATTGGTAATTTCAGTTCTTCAAGTCAATGTGGAAAACGGAACCCTGAGGTCCAGAAAGGAAAGCGTCCTGGATGACAATACAGTGGTTCAATTTGGCTGAAAAAATACAGAAAGAAGAGCTACTATTTAATAAATATATTCCAAAAGTTAAGAGCAATGAATAAATAGTGTTTCCTAAAATCCAATGAATATGGGAGTCTTTGATTCTTAACCGACAATTTCTATCAGTTTCTAAATGTGTTAGGTAAATCAGAAGTCTCCATGAAATGGCATCCCAAAGATTCGGAGCGATTTACTGACGTAGGTACGCATGTTAACGTGGTCGCATTATATGGTAAGGCATTTATCAGTTGAAATAGTTTCATCGATCTCATTAAGCATTTTCGTTAGCTGCAATGTTTGTCTAATGCGTCACAGCCCGTGAATAAAATATAATTGGTGTATAGAATTAAACCGCTCAGCATAAATAGATATACACCGCGTAGGTTACATGTTAGATTCATATCGTTGTCGTTTGAGTCGCGAATAAAAATACTAACTCCCTTTCCTTGAAGCCTACAATACCGTGGCATTATATGGATAATATTTTATTAATTTTTGGTTTAGTTAGATAATATAACATACCCAAAAATATGTGTTTGCGTGAAAAGTTGAGTTATAGAAAATCACTTTAAATAACACGTCATCATATGGATCCAGCATATCGAAGAATGCTATATGCTTTAAAAAATCTATATTTTAATGAAATAAAAATGAAAAATTATTACGAAAACTTTCGAGGAATTCATAGTTTATTGCGCTTAATACCTCTTAAAAAGTATTCTGTATGAGATTCTTGCTTGAAATTCAAAACAGGCAATAGTTCATTTTAATTTGATAATACATGAATAACTGCATTTCCTCTTTCAGCAAAAATCTTGTACGTATCTATGGATTGTCCAGCTTTGAGAATATTATGAAAAATAATTATCCAATTAGGTGAATATGTCGGTTCTCCTGAACCTATCGTGGGATTGATTATAGGCGACTGCCTTCCGTCTTTCTTTGTAGATAATATTCAATGAGCTCTTATCTGACTTTAAGTCGTCAGAATCGAACAGAAAAATACATCAACCAAATGTTCCATTTTACCACTGCCACTTTTATGCAAAATGAAATAAAAAGTCAATATGTTCATTGACTAATTCAACCCTTAAGGGTGAGTAAAAGTGGCCCAGGGGTAGTATTTCTCCAATACACGTATAATTTATATTCCAAACAATTATTGAGAAAGCTGAAACTGTTGGAAATATTGTGCATGCAGTCGGATAAGAAATCTTTATGAGGTTAGGGAGGAAAAACACTTAAATATAGACACTGAGATTCCACCAAAACTAAAAAACAAATCCTTTATGACCACTATCGTACAATAATTATTATGCATTCGTTTGTCTTTGCTACAAAAGCTTGTTCATAGGTCATAACTTCTTGAAAGTTCCTCTAGTCAAATGAGTGAAAGAGATAGGAAAGCACATGCAAATAAAAAAAGGCACTCGAGTCTCCCTTATGCCCGTGTCAGTGATACCCCAGGAAAACAAACGGAAATACGAGGGGTGATGGACAATATTAAAATCTTTCCGACCGAGGACTCCTTGAGAGCACATCTTTGGCCTTCCGGCAAATCCTTTAAAAATATCGAGCACAAACCCTCTCCCCCTCGCAGGGATGATGATGACGGCAGATGGAAGAGCACATTTTCGAGGGGAGGGGAGTCTGGAGGAGCGGAGTGGGGTGGCAAGGATCACGCCGAGGGAGGAAAGGATGTGGCCGAGTGGATATAAATATAAAGAGGGGAGAGGGAGGAGGGAAAGGAGGAGCCCTTCAAAACTACTCGACCCGGTCATCATCGCGGGATTCCGAGCGCATATAAGAGAGATGGATAGAGTCTGGGACAGGGATGACGGTGGGGTTATAGCGAGCCCAGTATGAAGGGGGTTGAGGGAGCATCTCATATATTAAAGGCCCATTGATCCGCTCTCCGCGCAGTAAAAGTTTGGTAAATATTTGACCCCTCCTTGTAATGGACCCCTTTGTTTGCCCCGGTCTTTCCTTCCCCGGAAAAAATCCCTCTTGAGTCCGAAACGGGGGGAGGACGGACTGGGGTGGGAGGAGAAATACGAAAAACGGAGGGAAGGGGGAGTTTGTTCGTGGAAGAAAGGTGAGGGGGGGGGAACGGATGGGTCGGAAGAATGGGAAGGTGAAGTAAACGAGGGATGAAGGAGAGGAGAGAAAGATGGGAAGAGATAGATATATCGGCAGGGGAATGAGACACGTATTAGGGAATCTTCCTCAAAAGATGGGGATGGTTTCTGAGGGATGGATGGAAAATTAGAAAAGGGACGTTAAGGAGAATTGTTGGGAGCGTGGGAGAGAGAAGGGGTGTAAAGAGGTTTGAATCGTGAGGGCGAAGGAAGGGAGAGGAAGATGGGGAGACAGACCAGCGAGGGGCGGGAGGAGCGTGGAAAGGAGCTGGGAATGGATTTTTGTTGGAGGGAGGAGTATATGGGATCGGCACACGAAGGAACGAGGATAAAAGGAGAGGAGAGAGAGGGTTACCGAAAAGGGTTTCTTCACTCCTTCCTGGGGGAACGGGGCGAAGGGTTCGCGGGCAGGATCCCGCAAAGGGTGAGGGCAAGGGGAGGCGGACGGCGGCAGGAGGGGATAAGTGGACTCATCTGCCACACTTCACGCCTCGCTAAAGACGGCCCTGAGGTGGAGGAAGAGTTGGATGGGGCGAACGAAGTGGTGGGGCGGTCGTGGAGAGATAAAGGGCCGCCCTCGAGAGGTGCAGCGGCGCGACCAGAGAGCCAAACGGGGAGAGGAGACAAAGGGAAGAAGGAGATACGGAGAGAAATGAGAGAATACTTCTCTTCTACCTCCATCCTCCCTCCGTGCCACGGCTATCCTAGAGAGGAGGAGTTCACAACGTTTGGAGGAATAGGGGGTGGAGGACGGGGGGGTTAGGGCGAGAGGAGAGAAAAAGGATAAGACGTGATGAGACTATAAGTGCCAATAATCGTTCCGGTCCCAATTTCCTGCTAATTTATTTGCTCTCCCTTCCTTCCTCCTTCACTTCCCCCTTCTTCATATCTTTCCACTTTCCTCCCCAATTCGGTTCCCTTCTTCAAAAATCGCCCCCCCCCCAAATCCCTTTCGGAGTTGATGTTTATTCCCCCCTACCCCAGCCCCCCTCTCCCTCTCCACGCCTGTGCTTTCATTGCTAACGCGGACCCCGACGTTATCCTGTGCCATCTTGGGACTCCTCTGAGGGGGAGGTCAAACAAAAGGGCTCCTCTTAACGATTTATCCTTTCTCTTCAGCGGACGCTTTGAGGGGAGTAAAGGGGTTGGATAACCCTTTCACGACTTCGCAATATTCTTTCATTTTATTAAGGAACACTACAATGGATAGGCAAGGACGCAGGCGAACAATGAGACGAGTAGGAGAAAATGCGTTCACTGTTTACGTTTTCAAACAATGGCTACAATGAATGCGACGTCATTGGCTAGCGTGGGCAAAATTTGACCACATTTAAGCGATATGCAATTCAAAATATACCTGGAAAACTTAACAAATTAAAATGTGATCACTATTTTCATTTAAAATAGTCTTGCTTGTATGTTATAAAATTCCAAGGCAGATATTTGCTAAATAAACATTTATGCATTGTATCTTTGATTATGATAGCAAAAATAATTTTATGAACAATATATTCCAAGATGGTAAAGATAGCCATTCTTTGACAGTCTGCAATTCTTCATAAAACACAGAAAGTAGAATAAAAACACCATTAGTGCCAGTTGAAATGAGAGAAAATTGAAAAATATTTTGAAAAAACTGAAATAACAATTGTAATAAATCGATTTCCACTTTCCATTACAAACCAACAACATGGAATACAATTAAACCAAACGACAACAAAGGTGATGACATCTATATAGAATTACGTTCATATTTTCAACATTGCGCAAGTAATAAGCGCTTTGCGCACGGAACATGACTTTCTTCATTTAACAGCAATTAGTACGCAGTCGCCGGGAAAGGTCAAAACCGGTTATAAGATTAGCAAGGATCAATCAAAGAGTGCCTCTTGCACTCACGCTTATTTATCACCTGAATAAATGAAAGGCATCAAGCAAATATGAAACAAATCAAAAGTTTTCAATTGTCCGTACGAATCCCTGGCGTTGCGAGCTTTTGGATCTTAAATTGATCTCGTACCGAATTCATGCACACCGTCGAAAACACGCTAATAGGTAACGCCTGTATTCAGATGCCAGAATACATTAATACATACCGATCTAAATATATACGTAGATTTTTCCTTGTACAATACGACCAATCGTATGCGCGAAAATAAATCCAAGACAATGAAAGGAGCAAGCAGGGAGACCGAGTGGACGGTATTCCTCGGCAGGAGTGGACGGAGTCCACCGCGTGGTCATCCCGTACGTAGATCATCTCCCTCCCGGATCGACTACCTCAGGCACAATCACTATACCCCTCCGATCACGCCTGGCGAGCAAAATTCGACTTCTTTCATAGTTCGTCGGCTAAAAAAGGGAGCGAAGATCCCTTGAGAATAGATAATATTTTTGTGGCAGGGGGACAAAGAGCTCGAGGAGTTTTGCATTGTTTCGATAACCAATTAGAAACTCACGGTCCCTTGCTCTTTCGCCTAAATTTAAGAGGACGAGATAAACAGATCCGTCCGCAGACCTCCCAGGAGATTCTTATCTGGAGGCACATTTCTGCCTACTTTATGACTCGGAATCACAGCTCGCTTGTTTCCTGATCGCCCGTAATCGTCTCACCTCAACTTATTCCTTAGAAGGGTAATACGCCTCCGTTTTCTTTTTCAGTCAATCTCACATTCACTAAGAGACGTAATTCATGATATCGGATTACGATCGTAAGGCGCTAATTGGATGAAAAGTTGCGCCCCAAAAAATAAATAAGATGAAATAGTGAAAAGAAATGATTACCCAGCCAGCAGAATTAACCGCAACAAAAAACGTACTGGGATATGCTTGCTTCACCCTGCTTAATGAACCTCTATTATTGATCGCGGATAAACTACGCATTTTACTCTAACACCAAGCGACCGACCTTAATTACTTGAATAACTGAACCGTAATCATACCGTCATTAGATAATACATACATATACTTCATCATATATTTCAGATTGGAAAAATTACGCTTTTACTATTATTGTCTAAAGCAAACAGTGTAATATCATATTTGAAATTACCAAATAATCCACATGTTGCTGATATCACAGTAATTAAAACAGTTTTTATTCAACCCAAAATCGTTTTTCTCCCATCCCTTGTTTGAGGTCCTTGAAAGGGGACATTCTTACTAGGCGCAGGCCAAAAATAATACGTAAACAAATAAGGTAAGCACGCATTATCATTAATCCAGAAACCAACCATCGTTACAATATTAACTGAAGTCCTCCTCGGTCACATAATTTTTTTAACAATTCAGTCTTACTGAACAGCAATAAACGTGTGTAACATCAAACAGCACAGAGTAGGAACGTGACTCCTTGAGTTTGAACAACGAAAAATAAAGAATAGATATCAAAATGTGTGTGAATTTAAAATCCAAATTAATAACATATGTCAAAGTGCTTCTCAACATCCGAAATCTACGAACCAGTAACTAAAGGTACGAGACTACGCGTAGCACTCGCTCCACATCTGACACCTGTTATTTGGAGAAGCCACGACCTACGACGGAAAGGGGAACCACTACAGGTGCATATTTTTGCCCACGTATGCATGTAAAATGTGACTTTGAATTTCATATTGACACTCATGCAAATAGAATACAACGCGATGGCCTGGAATTAAAAAGCGTTTGTCAACGTTTCAAAGAGGAAATATTTTCAAACTTGCCTGGGACACTTTTACTCACCTGAGAAGCTGTTGGATATGAATAGCCAAACTGCGTGTACGCTGACATCATGGGAATAGCACAAAATGTCCACTACTCGGTCGCAAAACTAGATCCGCTTGGCGAACCAGCCTTTGCCTTTGTCCGATTATCAACACAATTCGGAACGAACTCCCTTTTCCTTCACATCAGTCCCACGACATAGAATTAAGCGATATTAAACGACACTGTGCATATCACAAAAGCGCCCAGTTCGATTTGTGAAGGATGTAGGTCCATCGACGACCCACGGTCCCTTTGTTTGACCCTTCCACAGACCCGTGGGCAAGTAGTATGTCCTGGGGAATGTCGGACCAGAAGCCTATCTCTCTCTCTTTCAAACTCAGTGGTTAATCAGTCCTCCACGTTCGCCCAGGGAGTTGCGTGCGCCAGCGGCAAGCGGAGGTCCGTCTGCCGCCTTCCCATGAGAACAGAAATGCGCGCGGTCCAGTGAGCGGGGTTAGCGGGCAGCGGACGGCCGGGCGGGGTGTGCCTCGATCACCGGCCTTCCGGACACTCGGCGACCCGTCGCGCGGGCAATTCGTGGCACTTGCTCGACTGCAGGTCGGAAGACACTCGGTTCAAAAGGCTTCCGTCGGCGATTTTAAAAACTTCGTTCGACTAATTGCCTCGTATTTCAACACCCGCATCAATCAGTGACGGCAATTAACTCGGTGAGCCACGGCGACGGACTACAATAGCAACCAGAGAATCGGAATGTCATAAACGTCGTCAACAAAGCAAACAGAGGTTGCCCTGAGCAGCATGGGAGGAGTCTACCCTTCAGGGGTGGTTCAAAATATTAGGGAATGGGGGGATGTGGGGGAGGAGATGATTGCAGAGAGTAAGGATGAGAGCTTTTCAATCCAGGTGGGGTGGATCGTTGGGAGAAGGATTCCGGGGAAAGACAAATACAGAAGTTGTGATGATTGACAGTATTTGGGGAGGAAGGGGAAAGGGAGAAGAATCTATGCCACGAAAGCCTACCAAATAGACCACATGCAGGGGGGTATTTCAGTTACCGGACGGTGAAAATCGTGTCGGACTGAAATCCAAACATCGTTGCGGGTCACGTAGGAGTCCTGTCCTCTTCAATCCTCGACTGTCTCTCGCGTCTATCGTTACGACAACTCCTTGGCTCTACTCTTCATTCTCTCGAGTCGGTTCAGTCGCCTGATAGTGACGTCCTTGTGCATAGACGAGAATCTATGAGATTTCTTGGAGAAAAGCACACACAGCACTTGTCACATTTAAGAGTCCGTCCGCTTGGAACACACGCACTCTAGTCCTTCCTTATCTCCACCTCACGTCCTCGTGGTCCTTTTTCTCTCTTCCTCTCCGTCTGTCGCGCACGCTCTGAGCACCTCTCTCTCTTGCTTCGCTCTCTCTCTTTCTCGCACGCACGCCACGACACCAAGTCCTCCCTCCTCGCTATCTCTCGACCGCCAGCCCGCGACTGACTGCGAGACCGGCCGGAGGGTACACCCTGGCGACGGAGCCTCGAACTCACCGGTCTCACCGCCTCCTTCCCCCTCCAGTCCTCCCACTCCGCCCGCCCCTGCGCTTCGCCGCGCTCCCCTCCAAGCCCGCAGGGAGGCGGGACCATGGTGTCTAAACCCCGCCCATCAACAACTCGTGACCAGGAGGGGTGACCAATGGAGCTGCCGGATTTCCGCCCCCGCCGAAGCTTATCGTCTCGTGGGCCTCGACGCCTGGCCTGAGGCCACGCCCCCGTTAGCGAGCCACGTCCCCGACTCCGCCCACTTGCCGCGCCCATCAACCACCTGTCTGCGGCGTAGGAAGGAAAAAAAAGAATCTCCGCTCGGGCGCTCCGGCTTCGCTTCCCCCTTGAAAAGTTTCGCGATTTTTACTCGAGGGTTTTCCACGGCAAAGGTAGAATGGTGTCGCCGATTCGTGTGTTTTCTTGACCGACAGGTGTTGTGCGGGACGAGAGAAATGAAGTAGGTGCATTTCGGAGCTTGCTTATTTCATGTTGACACATGAAATAAGCAAGCTATAAAGTTTGCTCACCTGGTATGGGAAAGAGCTTCAAGTAATTGCCGTGTTTACACATATATTTGTTTGTTTGACGAGCTTAAGTGCTGAGCGAAGTGGAGTAATATTATTTCTCCATGTCTTTTTTAGAATATATGCTGGGAATATCATATCAGAACAATTGCATGACATAAAGGAATTCTCACAACTAAAAATATTTCTGTTTATATTTGTTTTCGTGTGTTAGCTGAGTATTGAACCAAATATTAACTTAGTAACGGCTTCTCTGAATTCTTCTCTTGCTTTGCAGTCAGATAAATTTGTCATATAATATATTATTTTCATTCGATATAATGTCGTAAATTTTATGCTAAATAAGGAAGTATGCCGATGGAATGGTAATTTTCTATGATGAAATACGAATTAATTTATTGTCTAAGAAACTTGAAGCTCTATTTAATGCTTCAACTGAATACGCAATATTGCGCATTGTGTTATTGTGGATTAAATATATTTCGATCAATGAATTTCTGGATCAAACTGCCATCAAAACCTTATTATTTAGGTACCTATACGTTTTTATTTATTAAATTGCGATTTTATATATAATTAACCGGTTAATTTTATGTATTTTTTCGATTACTGTCTTTCCTGCATTGCTATTTTAGTATTCAATAAGATTTTCGATATTTATTACGTCATACTACACTTGGAAGCAAGTTATAACGTGTATATTTTAATATAATTTGATTTAACTTTTTAATTTGACTTGTACTTTATCTTTCACCACCCGCTGACCAAAGAACGAGAGTTCCCTTTGCCAAAATGCAATTGCTTAACTTTTGTCGGACAGGAAAGTATTATTATGCAATTTGCCTTGTCACTTTTGGAATTTATTTGTGTGAGAAAAAAATTCCTCAGATGAATGAGGCAAACTCGAAAATCTTAGTAGACAGATTCATTAAGTATCAATATTACTTTAAAACTAATTGCATACGTAAGTTTGTCTGTATTCAGCTTATTACAAAAGTAGTCTTAATCAGACAAGTTTGTATGCTTAATAAAGTTCCGTACTACCACTGATTTTAAAAATTTTAAACACAGTCATTAAGTCTTTTTAGGGGTATTCAACGGTTTTTCAGACAGAGATGTGCTCACGGAATTATCTCTAAGAATAATTTGTCGCTTAGAAAGACCATACGATAAATGCATGCTGTGTTAATTAACAACTTACCCTTCATATTGGAGATTAATTGAAAAATAACGAAATTAATTGTAATGAAAGTTAGCAAAATAATTATCGTGGAGGACTGTTTGAAATCTATGAAAATTACTTCAGTTGATGACTTTTTAGATATTGGCAGAAATGGATTACCTTACCTTTACATATTAATCCCTTGGTTCTAAATACTTTCGGTTAAAATTTTTCTGTTGAATGAACTAATAATATTATACCTGTAAGTTTTTAACATTTTTTTCTCTTTTTGCCATGGATGTGGGAGTAAAGAAAGTGATTCCAAACAAGAGCCATGGGAGCACGTTAAATAATAGCGCTCCTAATTGTATTTTTAGGGGCGTATTCAATGGAAACTAAGAGGCCGAAGAGTTATGATGAGATTACACCCTGTTTAGTTCCATTTACATTCTTTAGATTGGTACACATCTGTTCTTTAAGCATCAAAATGAAGCTAATCCATAGTTAATGAATTGCGGTATCACTGTTTCCTTTCTGGTGACTGGGATGTTTTCACGTGATGAATACCTACGCTCGATCTCCCTGGATTTCTTCGACATTCCATAGCTCGTGAGGAACCTATACTAGGTTAATAATTATTCAGCAATGGTCAATTACTTTTTAAATAAATAGCTCTTTCTAGTGTCTTAGGATTGCTCACATGGCCCGAATTTCTTGGTTGTCCTTTCGTAACCCTATTTAGATGTACCTTTCAAAATATTGGAAGTCGTTTACAGGAATAGGGTCTAGTAAATTAGCAAAATAAATCGATTTTCTCTAATAACCTTCACGGGTTGTAATGAATATGCGTCTTAGTTAGTGAATTATTATTAGAATATTCTTTATGTCATAATAAAAACGACGAGCGTGTTTAATTGAGCGCTAAAATATTAAAAAGCAGAATAATGTAAATATCAGTACCAAGGGATATTGCATGCCATGAATTGCATGCTTGCTTAATAACTCATAACAGTTTAGAGCCCTAATAGCTATCTAGGTAATTATTTTTCTTGTACTAACCTTTACCTTTATCTCTACGGTTTTTAATACAAAGTATTAAAAGTAGTTTAAAAGTAAGTAAAAAAAAGTAAGTTTATTCAACTTCAAAGCGATCAGTTCGGCTTTGAATAAGAATACAATTATGGAACACCTGATGCTATGTCAGTTCCCAAAAAAATTAGTTATTCAGGGTGAAACGCATAATGATATTTAAATGGAACTCCAATGTTTTAAATTAGAACATCTTATGATCCATCCTCGCCACACACCCTTGCGGCGGCTTGCGGGGTATATCGTAGATCATTTTTCTATCTATTTTCAGATCTTGTATCATTTTTTTCTATTTTTAGAAAAAAATCACTACTATTTGTTGAACAATGTACAAAAGTATAATTTTATAAATAAATTTTCACGATAAGTCATGGAACAAACATAACTAAATTCGGAGCATAATATATTTGTTGAACTTCAGGGGAAATGTTGCAAGACAATTTCTAATTGGACTTGTGTTGTGGCGTCAAACCTCCCATAACTAGAGGTCCTAAATGAAAGCTACCTACGTTTTAAATATTATATATATCTAGATGAGAATTTTATAACTTTAAACTATTCACTAATTTTAACCTTATATTGCATGTATTTTTCGAAAACCTTTATTACTTCAGACCGCTTAATTTTTCATTTGATGAATTATACATTGAGTGGACTCTCATTCGGATTCCTCAAATTATAAAATATGAACGTGACCTACCAAGGTAAACTGATTATAAGATATGTCATTGTCAGTGCCGTTTTAACCATCCGCTAATACTGATTAGGTAATCAATAATGGTAGTGTTATTACCATTAAAATGTATTGGTAACATACATCGCTTCGAATCGGATTTCTTCGCATTAGAGACAGTAAATGTTTTAGTACAAGTCCTATGTGATTATATCTGGTAACTAAATGTGGTCGATCTTATTAGATTCAGCCTAGTGAAATACTAGGCCTAAACAATCAGGTGTATTTCGTCAGATGTGCCAAGTTCCTGCATCAGACCAGAGTTGGGTAGTTCCATGGACCGTTTCTTCCTCAAATCTGCGGTACGGGATGCGTGCATGATCTAGTTATGATAAACCAAAGCAAGACGTAACTCCAGACGTAGTTTAACAATTTTAATGTAATTACTTTTCCAAAAGAATTTCCCGTATTAACATGATGAAACCCCCAGTTTTTTGGTTAGTAATTTGCATTTCCATCCAAGTGCATGGAATGGTTGAGACCAGCAGGACGAACGTGGTCAAAAGCATGAGTCTACAATCCCCTAACATAGGACGCTTTTCATTAATCGAGATAAAATGTACAAAAATTTTCAATGGCATTCACTTGATTTCTAGCACTTGAGGGTACATATATCTTTCGTACCTCCCTTGCTTATAATTCATCATTTTCTTCGGGGTTTGGAAAAATCTCCATCTAAAATTCAAAATATTTTAAATAAAGGCCTAAATTTGTAAACCTTTTAAAATTATAAGCTTTATCCAGTTATTTTATTGGTACTCCAGCTGATATTAAGGAATATTACTATGCATTAATTTGTGATAGGAGGATAACGTTTTGGCAAGCAAATATTTAGGATGTTGCTCTGAATCGGGTGTTTAGGTGGGGTTAATGTCGCGATCGGGAAAAATTACCATAAAACTGCGAAGAAAGCACATTTTCCAAATTAAGATGTAAACATAGCTCATATTCCATTTAACTTTAATATAAATATTTGAATTTTGGTTATTATTATTTCCGAAAAAACTATATAATATTTTTCCCATTCTCGCTGGTCTATTAGCAAAGGAACGTGAACTGCCGAATGCGTCGTTGGTGTGTGGTTACACAATTAAAATGAATTGGTATAGTAATTTCGCAAACTAATTCACTCCCTATAACCAGCCAACAAAATCTACTCCGTCGCTGCTATTTCATTGCGCGTATTTCAACTATTTGTCTCCATTATCCATCAGGGCAAGTCATAATGACTCAATCCATTTTTAGCAGCATCTTCATTAGTTGCCTGCAGCTAACAAGTAGAAACAAGAAAGAGCACTTAGGAAAATGAAATAGTGCATAAATATGTATTTAAGAGCATTTCTTGACAATTTGGTTCATTTGCTACTTCCTGGTTACTGAAACCTCGATGCCTACCAGTGGTGAAGCTCGAAGGGGGATGATGTCCTTATGTAAAACGCATCCGAAACGGCGATTGCCCGTCAAAAGATCGATTAGCCATTTTATAACTGAGCAGTTTGAGCTAAGAGCACGGTGCATACTGGTGTAATTCCTGATAGGTGTTACGAAATGCTGTAATAAATGTCAGCAAAAACGAAAGGTTACGGTGAATATTTCAGTGATAATTTCCGTTGGCCATTAAAAATTCTGCTCCTCAAAATAATGGAAAATAATGTTTGTAAAAACGTATAACTTTGTAAAAACTTAAATAGTAACTGTGAAGAATCAAATGAATTAAAACACAAACCGGTCACAGTAGTGCTTGTTAGGTTTTTACTATCTAAACACCTGGTTTAGTACCCGTGGTGATGAATTTCAATTAATATCTTCCAAGAGGCATTCCATTGATAAATGTATCTAAAATGTCAGTTTAGTAACAAACATTTCCATTTCAATCATAAAGTAGCCGTAAATATTTTTGTTAGTTTGCGAAGACATGACTGTCATTCATTCATTAGCAATTACACCTATATTAGGCGTAATTGCTGACTAATAAGGCGTGCACTGACTAAATTTAACTCTATAAAACAAGTTAAGCGTAGTTTTTTATTCATATGTCATATTTGACGTAATATTCATAGTATTCCATTTATTTACGGAGTAAAATCTCAGTTTAAATAGATGGATAAACATTTGTTTTGTTTTTAAAAAGTTTTTTCATTAAAATCGTCTATCAGGAAATTAATTAAAATAGTATAAACAGTAGTAATTTTAGAAATATAAAAAAACCCATAATTTAAAACAATTAGACACGTCATTATTTGCAATTACGTGGATTATAAAGATGCATCAAGAGTTAGAGAATAATCAATCTGTTTTATGTACCCGTAAAAAAAAATCATGTGGTAATTTATGAAATGAGCTTAAATGTTGTAGATGACTGATAAAATTGCTCATAGCGCATCAGATATAAAATCATTATGGCATATATCAAAATACTTTATCAAAAATTATTTTGTATGAAGCTATTTTATCAATGAAAAAATAATTGAATTTATGATACAAACGTATAATTATTCAAAATGTAATGCGAGTGTTTCTTAGATTATGACTTGTGATTTTAAACTTTAGTTTTTTAAAAGCGGAATATTATTTTCATATATTATCTTAATTTTTAGATTTTAATAATAATGAATCGTCTTCTATGGCTCTTCCGTAAACAAATAATAATCCGGACTAGTTTGTCTTCCACGTATTCTTTTAATACTTCACAATTCTTTAAATTTCCTCAATTTGGATATATACAGTGTAAGGTTTTAAATCACTCTTAATTTCTCACGAATAATAATTTCCCATTGTGTTCAATAAGAGCACTTTACCAGAATAGGGCAATTTTCTTCTAAATGCAATTTTCAGTTCAAAAAATCCTTGATTAGGCAAGTAAGTAAACAGTTTGTTCCAGATCCGTCTTATTTAACCTTAATAATTCACCTTCCAGGAGAGATATTCTAAAATTTAGAGTAAATTCGGTGTAAAAAATAGCACCACTTTCCGAATGACCTCAGTGAAAATTCAACAGAATACAGGTTCGATTAATTGTTTATCATCCTTTAAATGTCTTAGTCACGCAGTTCGTCTGCTGATATGCAGTATAATTTGTCAGTCAACCGGCTAAAAGCAATCACCATTAATCGCTTCACTTAGTGGATATACAGACAACGGTAAGAGTCGATGAATTCATTGAAATTAGCTCATGGACTTGGAATCAAGAAAACTGAGTTTATCTTTCACAATTAAAATTTCCGGTGCGACGCACCGGCAATAAATAACTTAATCTAGGTGAGTAGAGAAAACCGGCTCAGAACCAACTTTCCTCATATCTAAGTCGTATCGATAATTTTCCAAATACTTACGACGGTCATAAAATTAGAGTGCATTCCTTTCATTGAGAAGTTTTATCGTACACATAAGGGTGTTACCGTTAGTTCGTGAAGTACAATTAGTAATAACTCTATTGTAAAAAAATATGACTACCCAATGATGGAAACAAACACTAATTTTATTACTATCGTATTTAACATCGCACCAAGACGCGAATTAGACAGCCGTTAATTATATGCCTGTAATTCCAACTCGTCAACATTATGTTGTTTATTGTGATTCAATTGACGGAAGAACTAATCAAAATAAAAACATGTTTCCGCAAATGATAGATATATCATTGCAATCTCTCATTAAAATGCTGAATCCCAATTCCGAAAAAAGTTTCACTACCTGCGACAACTGAGTTAAATTAAGCCTAGGAACTTTTGTCCAATTTTTTATTTTAAGTAGTTCGTATATCGTAGAAATAACATTAAATTTTCCTTCGAAAAAGAAGAATATTTGTGTGTTTAATGTGAATGTAACCATAAGCATGTCACCCTCGTCATATTTCCCCAAAATGCTTCGCGGATTGATGTGGAAGATCTTACAGAGACAAGCATTGTTAATATTGGCTATGTATTTTTTTCATTAAATAGCCACAGGAAAATCAGAAACACCTGCTAGAATTATTAAATTACATCATAAAATGTCTTCTTACTTATCGTCAGCTGCATATATACGAGTTCACAGCTGTATTCATTCAATCTATGATGGACTGTTCAGTAGTACTCCATGGTTGCAGTTTAACTTACGTTACATCTGTTTACTAAGTCGGGAATAAATAAATAAAATTCAGGGTTTTATATTTTAATACAGTTAAACTTGAAATCTATGAAAATGTTACTAGATATGATTCCCCGTAATATAATGACCTTTTTCACTAATAAAACGAAACTATGCCAAAGCCAACACGGAATTAGAAAAAACTAATTATTTGAAATATATTTTGGTTATTAGTTAACCGAATTCTTGGTTAAATGAACAATAAAATAACTGGCGGGATCAGGGATTCGACTTACTAAAAATCATTGCTGAAAAGAGCTCAACAGAGATATGGATGAGTTCTGGCACATCACGGCCCTTACAAGAGAAGGGCCCCTTTCCACTCCTTCAATTGCTAAATAGACAAGATAGGTTCCCACATAGGTACATTTAAAGCATACATGTACATCCAGATTCAGTCTGTATTTCGAACGATTGTAAATATTTCATGAGGGTTCCAATTAATTCATTGATATTGCTCCTTAATCAACTCACGAATTAATATAAATGAGAAATATCAAGTTAAATTTATAATAGACAATTGTGAAAGTCCTCTTGTATCCTAACCTTTCTCTAATTAGGAAATCATATTATGCATTATGAAAACACACACGTAGTAGAAAGATATGAGAGTGCAGCTCAGAGAAGTTAGGCTTTATCAGGTGGGTAGTTAGTAATGTAATGGGACAGTATAGTGGCAATATTCATTTAACCTATTTAGTACTGTTTCATAATGCCTCACAAGTACTAGGAAAACGCTTTACTGAATTAAATAAGACCAAGTGAATAGTAGTACCGCCCAAGCAAGTGTAATAATCAGTCGTCGGTCACTTGAGATTACCATTGACTCCAAAGGGCAGCACAATACTCATATTGACAAAGTAGACTACTAGAATAACTAAGAGAAATAGAGTCTCGCACTGAAGGACCTACCCTACCTACTAGTTCCCTCAAAAAAGTCAATATAAGCAATGGCCTATATAGTCTCATGAAAATTAAGAAAACCGGGAGCATATTTTTTAAAGGTGTATTCATGTGATATTTCTTTAATGAGTTCCTTGCGTAACAAATTTTAATATTCTTATAGACTGTCAGAAGCCCCTGCTGAAATTTTTAAAACACATAATCAAAGATAGGTGCCCTTACAAACTCAGTCATGTTTCGGCGTTTCAGTTGGCAGGAAACGTATTTCCATGCAGTAAAAATGTAATATAATTTCGTTTATTTTTTTAACCTCCACGAAATGAAAGTCAGCATCCTTATGTATGGCCAGGATAGCATTTGAAATATTACAGATTCACTAAGTTAACCTTTCCTTCAGTTATTTTAATTACGTTGAAATTCAGGGAAAAATCGAGGTCAATTTTTGAGAAACTATCTAGTTAATTAATGCATTACCATTCCCGCATGTAATAGCGCAATTTCTCATTGATCGTACGCCTGTTTGTTGTACTGTGGTTACGAGCTTTACAGTAGTGTCGTACTCAAGATCAAAATTAACCACTTATATATAATGGTAGGAAGAAGTAGAGATTATACCGTGGTTAAGGATAAATGACAGGGTATTAATTAGTTTGACTAAGGTCAGTATGAGACATGTGTGTCAGTTATTGGGAAAAAGTACAATGCGATAAACTCATAGAAAAAATGCAAAATGCAATTAGAATATTTAAAGTTAAGTAAAAACCGTAGGTAAGTTTAATATGAAAAGTTATTGAAAATATACCAAATTATGTGACAGAATGTAGTCGAACGAAAACAGAATTTATATGATTTTAAGAGAATTCGTTTGCTTCTTCCGATTTGACCACATCCATTGTACGCAAATAGGTTTATTTTTTAATCACAATGTACATACATAATAAACTACATCTGTATGCATGAAAAAGTTACATTTTTTGCGTATATTACGCGTAATCACGCTGTAGTTCAAAATACTTGTGATAATTTTACTTAGATTGAACTAGTTTGGTGTACGTGCGTGCTCTTAAACTGTGCAATGCGGAAGGCTTATAGAGAGAACGTGGATTCATCTTAAAGGCTAAGCTACTATATTTCCCAAACGATTCCCGAATATAAATGTATTAATATATTCTATATATATCAAATCGTGAGCGTCGTGAGTCCTGTTCCTAACTCCTTTTGAGAAAGGTGGTTGCACCACCGAAAATTCGAGACCCAGTGAGTCCCTCTTTTATGTGTTTCAGTTTCTGTGTTTGTGTAGACTAGTCCATTTACATTATTGTGGGATTTTCAAATAAGCAAAAGCGATATATATATAATATATATATTTATACATATTTGATATATAAACACAGTAATACACCCGAAGGTCGGTTTGGAAGATGATGGTAGAGTTCACCCAGTACTAAGCCCGACGGCGTGTGAACTGCATCAGGGGGGAGGGCAGTTTCTTTCCTTATACTGGTTATGATTTCCGAGTAAGATCTGATGCCCGAAAAATTACACAGCTGGGGGTGCCCAGAAATTTTCGGCTTCTCGGGAATCGAACCCAGGTGTTCCGTCGGTAGTCCAACGCTCTATCCCTGGACTACGGGGACCCAAATATTTACAAATATTTTTATTATATAAATATATTTTACTTGTCAAGGCAGGGTTTAGTTACTTATTGACCTGTCATGCAGGGGTTGTCAGGACTGCCCGAAGATGCTTCACATATGTCTAATGATTACTATCTTTAAATAATGCAAAAAAATTATTCTACGATATATATATATATTTTTTTTAAGCTAGTTGATTTTTCGGGTACCAGCTCTTCCTGGGAAACCATAACCGGCACAGGGAAAGGAACTGGCCCCCCTACCCTGATGTGTGAATATTCACACGCCGACGGGCTTGGTACATGGGTGAGCTCTACCATCACCTACTAAACCGACCTTCGGGTTGATTACTGTGTTTATGGTTTTTTTTATATATTTTTTTAATTGTAAATAATCGATCCCTATTTCTTTCAACCGGTTAATTTTAAACTGAGCAAAAGAAGTTATATGAAAACTATCTCTCAGGTAACTGCCTATATTTTAGCCATCTCGCAGCCTAGCGATCGTTTCTATTTGTAAATTCAGGATTAATCACTGAGCAAGTAATCTGATTTAGAGACAACCCTATGAATTCCTCTTAAGTTTTGATCAAGCGTTGTTCTCGTTCTTTCTGGCATCCAAGAGAGCGGAGTGCCTAGAAGAAATGTATTTACTTGCGGATGTTTCTGCGTGAGATATTCGTCGTTTGTCAGCGCAACTTAGCAATTGTAGTCGAATAGGTATCGTAGAGACATGCGTGGTTCGTTGGAGTAGTCTTACGGCCAAAGAACTTTTTCAAAAATGAGAAGAGAATGTGTGCACTGTAATTAGTGCCATACATGGGAATACCGAGGTCTTTCAGCAATGCACCAATGCGTTGAGAATAAACTGAGACCTATAATTTGCATATTTATGAGTCTAATTTTTAAAATAGCCTATTCAAGGATTCATGGTCGGTACGCGACTTGAGACGCAGCTGTTCTTACTAAAATGCATGACAAGGGCTTATTTTCCATAGTTATTACTTTGCTTTAAGATAATCAATGGACCTCAGGCCTTACTTTTATTTTAAATAGCAATAAAATTTGGACAACTGAAATGCATTCCAAATTTTGCTTCTCGAAATAAATTACGGTAAATATCGGTCAATTTTACACGCACACTCACGATGGGTTAAATATCTCACCGATGTTCATTAAGATAAACACTGAACTGACAAGGTTATTGCTGTAACTCAGTCATCTTTCTATGAATTTAAGGAATTCGGTAATTGAGAATAAAAAAATCAGATGTCAAATTCGATTCCTGAATTTCAGCTTCATTGCTCTTATTGGGGTTATTTTATTTAATATGTTTTAGTTATGTAAAGCATAGCATATATTTGCATTTATTTGGGAATGAGCTGTTTAAAATACTCTTGGGAAATATGTCTCTGGGTATCTGCTGTCCGTTATGCGAAATAAAATGGCAAAATGACTCAAAAAGTGACATAAAATAGAGAAACAAGGGTTTCCTTCGCACACACTTGTATTTACTCACATTCTAGATTTATATTCTCCTTTATCTTGAACAAAATGACACCAAGTCTCTAACAGCATCTAGAATTAAATATTTCTGGGTCTGCTAAATGATGAGTTACAATCGATCACCATCAAATGAACGATCGCCATTAAAAAAAATTATGCTCTCATTTCGCGGTCTTGTCAATTTATTGTGGAGACACCGCTGATTAAAATTTGGATAAAATTTGATCCACAAAACATTTTCTTTGGGTTTGCTATTAGCTCCAGAGGTCAGGTAAGCTTAAGCGTTTTTTTTTCGAGGGACTCCAGACAAAACCCCAAATTAAGGTTAACAGAATAATGCGATACTTTTGCACGATTTCAGGAAGACCAGAGGAAGACGTCGTACGAGAGAACTGCTCCCTTTTCAATCCCGCGTCCTGTTTCCAGTATCGCCAGGATATATTTTGTTTACGAGTACATATAATTGATGGTATTTGGCGTAACTTTGTGAAATCGACTCATATTGGAAATGAAAAGATGATAACTGTAATTTTACAAAAATTTATTACGATACGACCCGGGTTTCGACGTCCAACGTCATCTTGCGAGTACATGTTATATTCGATGGCATATAGTATTCTAAGGGAAAGTATCCGCGAAGTAAATGAAGGAATTTTTTTATACTCTGGCACGCAAATAGCTGCCTTCTATATCCACACCGTACACTGCAAGCCGCCAAGAAAGCGTATGAAAGGGTTTGTTATGTCACCAGCCTACCGTAAATGGATGTTTTCGAGGCTTGTGGTTCGCAGATAGCTTTATCGGTCGGAGTTTTCCCGCTGTTTATCCATATTTTTGTTGTTATCGCAAATCATACGAGGAAAAGGGTGCTTGAATCTTGTGAAAAGAGTGCTTCAAAGTGCTGTAGTCAATCTCCTTTATCTTAGCCGAATTCTACAAGCTGCTGATAAAATAGAGGTTTTAATGATTTATTCGGTATCTTAAGTGAAATCGGGTGTCCTGTAACTTTCTATTAGCCCTAGTATCTCCTTCTTCCTTTTTGATTTGAGGGACTCCATCCTAGTTCCAATGTTGCACTGCAAATTTGAACTTGCTTCTTGTAAGTACTGGGATAATGTAAGGGTGTAGCTGTCCCTCTTCTTCTGGTGGTTCTGATAATCAATGCAACAATTTCAGAATGTAAAAACTATTCGCCTTGACCGGGACCCTGGTCCCGGTCAAGAGGAGCGATTGATACACTGAAATTGTTGCAATGAAATACATATTAGCGGATGAAGCCGTTAAAAGTTACTGTTGCGGCATCTCCCGCAGTTTCGAAAATTTGTCCTGATAATGTTTCTTTCAATAACTTTTTTTCAAATTATCTCTTTGTAGTAACAAATTTTCATTGTACATTCTAATTAATTCTGCTCCTCTCTTCGATTGTCTCTGTTCTCAAATTTCTCGTGTTTTAAGTACTGAATGTGACCATATCTATTTCATTTAACCATTAATGAAATATTTCGTGAGAAATGTGAATTGATGATTTAAAGATTTTTCTGATTGTCTTCCGCTTGAAATTATACCGCAAATTATGGATATCCGCTTTAAATGATTAAAATCATAGATTTTGATATTGTCAGAGGAAACGACATTAGAACAGGTCTTTATACCTTCTCTGTACCCTTCAAGCCACCCAGGAGGCGTGTGGCAGGGCGCGTAGGTCAACAACCTTCAGTAACTGAATTTATAAATTTTCGAGGTCAGTAGTTCGTAACCATTGTAAATATAATGGTCATCTTTGGATTCCAACTTTTGCGGCAGGAAATATTTGTTAAAAATCAATGAATCATTTCTGCCCCAAATTCATCTTATTTGCCCAGTGTTTATTTTTTACTTAGTAATCACCAATGAAGCCACATGAAGAGCAGACACTGGTCCTAAATTCCAATATTTCTCATAGTATATCTTAAGTTATGCTATTACATCTATCCTGGTATTCATATTAATTCCTTAAATATCAAATAGTATATGTATCCTAATTCAATATGTAGAGTATTTTTTTAGCAAAAGCATTAGTATCCTTATTATATTTCCACTCTTCTTCTAAATGATTGAAATTTTGGTCGATGGTTTTACGGAAATTACTATTGGCGAAGTGTTAAATTACAGACGGCAGTAATAATACCTTTTGGCTTATATATATTCTTTATCTAGTAGCTGTAGATATAAAACAGTTTTCAACGAAACATCACGCGTACGCCTATATTAAGCAGTTAAGTTCCCAAATATGACTAACACTAAAATTAATCATAATTCAGAAATATTTAAAACAGATACTCGTTTAACCTTGATAACATATAAATCCGTGATTCTCACTCCATTAGTTATCTTAAATATTGGAAACACCATCATGTGAAGCTTTACTAAGCAGCATAATTATAAAGTGAACCTTCCAAACATCTAAGCAAATTGAAATATTAAATGATGCCTGCAAAAAGTTAATAAATGCAATTCTTTCTGCGTCATGCAATAGTCAAATGATAGGGTATAATGTATCGATTTGAATAAAATTTATCTCGAGGTCTCCTCGACAGAATATATGAGAGAACATTAGTCGTTTCCTCGAATTTTTCCCGAATATCCTTCACTTATTAACTCAGGAAGGTCTGCAAAAAACCTTCGAGGCAAAGTAACACATCGGCTCTTCGATAAATCTTTCACCTGGCGCCCCTGCTTTAACGACTTTGCAGCATCCAGGCTAGGAACCTCCTTCCCACACCGATTTCTTAACTAAACTGCGGCTTCCGGAAAATTGTTTTCTCGGAAACGTTCGAAGAGGAATTAATATCTTTCTTGTCTTCCTTCTTTTCCCGTCCAATTGGTTGCGTGACTTGTCAAAGGTTTTAAGCCTTGTGAGGATTAGCTTCCCTCCCTCAGGCCGGACGAACCTAGCAGTTCCGTGCCTCACGCTCCATCGCCATATTTCATTCGTGGCTGGCTCCCATTCGTCATGGAGTGACCAAATTTTAAATTATTGAAGATAACGCAAATCTTTCTTTTTTTGTATTACTCCGTTAAAAGCCGAAATTTCAACGAAATAATATTAATTGCAATGTTTGAGCCGGTTCTTTTTGGTTTTTTTGGACGGCGACTGCCTAAACACGGCTGAGGGAAGTCTCAGATCTTGTATGATTTTCTTCTAGTTTTTCGAATTGAACCACCTTTTATGCATGCAAAAAATTTCATTCCAAGTTTTTCCTATGAGGTGTGGTGTATTATTGAGTGATTATCTAACCAAAATGTACCCGTAAAATGAAAATGTTATTATTTCTTCATTTCCAATGTCAAAATGATTTTTGCCCGATGAAATTCTCACTGAAGGCCTCAATCATGTTACGAGTTAAGTATGCGATAAATCCAAACTCGTATGAAATTTATTTACCGAGTATTTTTAGGCAATAAATCCTTTTTAGTTACGACAAAATAATTTAATTTAACAATTTTTAAACCTACTAACTGAAGAAAGAATGATTCAGTACACCTATCTCAAGAAATTTTAGCATTAATTCGCCATTTGCCTCTCATTCAATGACAAGATTTGTTCGAGAATCCTGGTGCCATGGGAACCGAACACCGACTTTATGCCGTACTCACTTTTTGATATTAGCCTTGTAAGCAAGCAAATTAATATCTTAGAGCTGTTAAAATGTTTGGAGTAAAGAGAGAGAATTAAATTGAATTTAACTTGGTTGTTTCAGGTTGAAAGAAATCGAAATGCTTTGCTGCAATTTGTATAATTTGAAGTATATAATTATCAATGTGAAGTAGTAACATGGGTAAAGTGGATGAGTGTTATTTTGAAAGTTGAACCTTGTGACGTCGTGTATGTTTTTGTGCGTTAATACTTAAGTAGCAGCATACTACATTTTCAAAACGATCTTCATTATCGTGGCTGAAAGATAAAATTTACTGTTGCTAATGTAATTATCGCACTCTTTCGTATTGTGCTGAATGTTCACCGTTGGGCATAAAACGAGTCAAAATTCTAACTCAACTTTTCCTTTCGCATTGATCAAATCAGCGGCCACGCTTTTATCCAGATCATGAAAGGCCACTACGTTTATTAATTGTTATTTGAATTAATGTTTCCAAAGGTGATTACACTTTAATCGTAATGGAAATGGGGAAAATTAATTATATGTATAATGTGTGTGTGTGTGTGTGTGGTATGTGACTTTTCGGGTACCAGATCTTCCTGGGAAACCATAACCGGCAAAAGGAAATGAACTGCCCCCCCTACCCTGATGTGTGAATAATCACACACCGTCGGGCTTAGTACTCAGTGAACTCTACCATCACCTACTAAACCGAACTTCGGGTTGATTACGGTGTTTATGGTTCATGTATAAAGGAAAACCAATGAGGAGTTACTTAATGTGGTGGTCTAGGAGAGGGGTTTGTTGGGAGAAATCCTAAGGAGGCAGGGAAAATGGATGAAGGGTGTATTGATCGGCAGTGGGTTGTTGAAGACAGTAATAGAGGGGAGAATGTTAGGCAAACTAGGAAAGGGCAGGAACAGGATAGGGATGTTGGACGGGATGAAGGGAGGAAGGAAGTACACAGAGATGAAGAGGGATCTGATGTAGAGTAGGTGGCTGGGTTGTGTTTTGTTAGGAGTCACAAAATATTTATTTGGTAGTTGCGTGCATCCAAACCTACCTTAACCGTTAGATTACTTTATAATAATATTAATATATAGATAGATGGTGGAGAAGCACTCACGAGAGTAACATAACATTTGGACGGCACAATTGAAAACAAAACTTAAAAAGATAACACATAAAAGACCCTCAAATATTAGAAAGTTTAAGCTTCAAATCTTAAAAGTTTCGGCTTCAGCCTGGTCAGTCTGACCTTAAGAAGGCCTCAGAGAAAGCCGAAAGCTTCAACTTACTGAAATGTTAGTGCCCTTTTACGTGTTATCTATTTTATTTTTGTGCTCTATTGTACCGTCCAAATGTTATATACATGTTTTCGTGTGTGTGTATATGCATACACACGCACATGTGTACATAAATCTACATATTCCAGTCTAATACGAGAGGATATATTTCTGTTCGAACTTTTTGGAGGCATCCGAATCGCCCTACTAATTTTTTGCCTGATTTGTGAAGATAACGGATCTAATTACAAAATGAATTAATATTAAATGCCAAACCAATGAAAATCACTCTAATAACATGCATCGTCATATCTCGAATAACATTTTAGGAATGCGATGGAAAGAGGCCCTTTCCTTATTCAGTCTTTCGTCCGCTAAAAATAAATTTAAGTAAAAGAAGGGAAAATATATCAGGCAATGTAATATTTACAAGCGGATGAGTATGGTCTAAGTAGTTTTCATTCTGTCATGAAAAATTGGGACTACTTATCTTACCTTTGCTCAAAAACTGGAATGGTGAATATATTGTTTGCTATCGTCTGGGATGCGTCGTTTTGTAACATTTAGGTTTCATGAAACGAACTGCATAATTGGGTCGTGCGGTGTGAAGGCAGTAGTGCAGCCGCAAGAGGGTGCGAAGGGAGGATATGGCGAGCGAGAGAGCGGGGTGTAAGGTAGGGAGGAGGGAGCCTGGTGGATCCCCTCGGAGCACCCAGACCGTCGCGTCCCACGCGCCCAGCCAGAGAACGCGGCGTCCCATTCCTCCCGGGAAAGCTAGAGGCCGACCAGGCGGCGCCAACATAACCTTCGCTCGGATCTGCGACCGATCTCCAGCGGCGCGACACGACGGTGACAGCCCACCGAAGGAGAGAATAAGCCTGCCCAGAAGGGAGTGGGGGAGTGTGCCGAGGGACGGGGGTAGAGAAGTGAAGGGGGGACGGGTGAGACGGTGGCGTCCCGTCCCATGGGGCGGAGAGGCGTGGGTGGAGTAAGGCGACTCGGTAGGTTTTAAGAGATTTCGGCGAGCCAATTCCTCGGGGGCATTTCTTTCCAAACAAGGAAAGAGGATTTTTTCTTCCTGGGAAGGAAAAACAATGGGCGCCACCCTCGAGGACGCGCTCGAACACGCACACACTCTCATACGAAACCTCCCTGGATTTTCCCTACCTTCTCCCCCTCTTGCATATTACTTGCATCCACCCGCCGTAAACGACTCGGGAGAAAAAAAAACACTACGTCACCCAACCCGAACCCTTCACCCTCCCCGATACCTAAACATAACCCTTATAAGGATCTATTTTTCCCTTTTTTTAACCCCCGAGCAGGAAGTTACCTTGGCGTCCACTGCCTCAATAAACGGACGCAGGAGGGTAGTAGGAGAGCATGTCAACCCCTCCGCGGCGCGTCCGCTCTCTCGCGGCGTGCACCGCCTCCCTCCGGGGAAAGCGTGACGATCCGGCAGGGGGAGAGCACGGCTGGGCGACCGCAAAAGCCATCGCGTCCTTTGAACTAACCCTCCGTTTTTTTGGCGACACCCCCGCACTTGCTGCTCCTCCCTTCCGCTCTCTCGAGTCTGTCTTCCTCAAAATTCCCTTCCTCCCTCTCCCGCCCGCACCCCTTAACTTTCCCCATGGGTACCTCTCACGCCACCTACCCCACTTTTCCGGTCTCTCCATCCCTCCCCATCCTCTCTCTCCCACTCCCTCCCTGGGACGAGAGGTGATTGAGTGGCCCGTGTTGACGGGTCATGAGACCTTCACGGTAAACATAAGGGAGTCATGCCA
Source organism: Hetaerina titia (assembly GCA_037158775.1). Taxonomy (NCBI): domain Eukaryota; kingdom Metazoa; phylum Arthropoda; class Insecta; order Odonata; family Calopterygidae; genus Hetaerina; species Hetaerina titia. The sequence goes on along the minus strand of CM073769.1, from coordinate 40,653,757 downwards.
TCCTCAGAGTAAAATCTGAGACTAATGAGGTCGTGGAGGGGGTGGAGTGCTTGTATGTGTGTGTGTGTGTGGAACGGGGATAATAGAGAGGATCGCAGGGGCGGAGGAGGCGTGGTGGGTGCAGCTCCTTCCAACGGTGGGCGACCCGGGGGACGGCCCCGCTAACCCCTGCTAACCGACTAATGGCCCTCTCCCGTTTCCCAGCGCGCCGTTCCCACCGCGTCAAGGAAAAAACCTCGGCAGACTTTCCAAATCGGATCTCCCTAATTTCGCTTCTTTGAGATGTTTTTGTGAGAGTGGTTGTCGCAGTTAAATCGAGTGTGGTAATCAGGTTGTCATGTCCTCCCCAGAGCGTTGCGAAATGAGACAATTTGTGGTCGAACATGGGCGACGGTTTTGAGAACGGAGGTGGAAAGATTTTTGAGTGTGGACGAGCTATCCCAAGAATTGTGAAATTTCCCCAAGGGCAGTGAGTGGCGAGATGGATGCAGGTGGACTTTTGCCGTCCAATTTTATAACTTTTATAATAAAAAACGTTAACTTTGTAATGCCACAGTATTTTATTTTGACATGACCCGGTTTTCGATGTTCAACGTCATCATCAGACTGAAACTTTCCGCCGGGAAAATATCAACAACTCAAATGGAGTCTAGGAATTATAAATTTATTATAAAATGAATCAATCCGTTAAAGTCACCCTTTTTCAATATTAAATCATTTTTTTGCAATAGAATAAATCATTTTTTTAAAGTGGTGAACGTGTCAGATATGGTACCTAGTTATGCATTAGTATTTTGGGAAGGGGAGTCATTCTCAGGAATCTCGATCACAGTAATATACGGTAACACGGTAAATGAATAGATAATGAGTTAGTTAAGCCAAGAACTTTCATTTCGTAAAATTGAAATCCGGTATGCTTACACAGAATTATCAACATTTACCTCACACTGATTCGATGGTGGAAAAGTATGTGGAATATTGATCAAGAAAAGTTCACTACAAGGATTGGGAATATTTTCCGTTTGTAATAAAAAATGGCGACAAAATAATTTCTTCACATGGCATCGTTTAAGCTTCTCTTTAATTAATAAATTCGTAATTGTAATATGAGGCAGGCAATAATGAAAATAAATTTAATTATTGCCTGAAACTTGCTGAGACTATTGACGACGAAAGTAGCACTAGTTATTAGGCGACCGAGAGCTGAGGTGATATGCGCGGATAGGGATATGTGCGTAATTTGGGAGAGGCAGGATTTTCAGGAAATTGGAAAAGGATGATAGGAAACTCGGTGTCGGCATTAGCCTCTTAGCAAAGGTTGGCAAACGATCCACAGTTTAACGTACCATCCGACAGACAACGTACTCGGCATGAAGTACTCTCCACATGGCACGTTGTCTTCACCTTAATCACATTAGGGATTCCATGAATGAGGACTTAGTTCAAAAACGATTAAGCACCAGGGAATAACATAAACTAGGGAATATAAAGTAGTGAATTATGTAGTTGTGTAAAGCCTATCTTTTAAATGGAAAACGTAGAAATGAATATGCTTTCACCGATCTGTTATATTTTTTCTCCTACTGATTTCAATGAAAGTAGTACCTAGGTTACATGTAGAAATAATTTGAAAGATAGGAAACTCATCACCGTAAAAAATTCAAATCAAAAAGAAAATCACGAAAATAATAAAAAAGTCTTACTATAGAGTGGACATCGAACCACTACTCTCTGAATTACCCATCCAGTTGAGCGAGTAATCCATAACTAATTTTCACTCACACATTTTCGGTTATCAACGAGAGAAACAGTCTTCATTGAAAAAATATCTACCATACTACCAAAAACACATAAAAATTCTTGGCGCCTGGTAAATGGAATTAGGATTGAACTGGAGTTACGAGGGCAGGTTGAAAACTAATGCACACATGCTTATAGACCACAAACAAAATGACCTTCAGAAGGACTCCTGGTGGCATGTGGAAGTAACATTCCCCCTCAACACGCATGCGCAGGTTTGAGATCGTTACATTCATCCAGTGTATTTTGAGAGGCGGAAGTATGGAGACGTATTCTAGTGCTATTTCAACGCGAGTTATTATTGACAGCTGCCTTCACCTCATCGTCCGAGATGTCTCTTGAGTTGAGGAAAAAATAAAAATCGCAAGGCGCAAGATCAGGGGAATAAGGAGGGTGTGGAATTGGTTCAAATTTCAGGTTTCGAAGAGCCTCTCCAGTTGCGCTCTAGTTGGGTGGATGAGCTAGGGGTCACTTTTTCAGCAGTAAATAATTCGATAACAGCACGCTGTTTAGCTCGCATTGACAAAGCACTAGAACACGTCTCTACACTTCCCCTTCTCAAAATACACTCGATGAGTATAACGACCACAATTCTGCACATGCGTGTTGAGGGGGAATGTTACTTCCACATGCCACCAGGAGTGCTTCTGAAGGTCATTTGGTTTGTGGTCTACAAGCATATGTGCATTAGTTTTCAACCTACCCAGGTATTTAAAATAGTTAACCAAAAAAGTGACAAGGTAGAATCCTTACGGGTAAGTGAGAAAAATAGAAAATCTATAAATGGTTAAATTCACTCGGAAACGAAGAGGATTAATGAAGTTCCCTTGGATATAAAACGAATCCAAACTTACAAATGTCTTTGTAATGGAATGCATGATGGAAATCAATTCGTGCCGATATTTCAAAATGAATAGGTTCCATTTACTCATAGACGTTCCAGACTTATTCGAATTGTCATTGGAAGCGATTCACACTCCATACGTCACCGATCAGGAAACGGTTGTGTGCAGGATGAAATGCTTTTTCAAGTTAAAAGTCATTCAGATTGCAAATTTACTGTAGATAATGAAATTTTCATTAGATGACTTTGGGATTTTATTTCGTATGAAGTGTGTACCTCCGAACTCATAAAGGAGTTGATTCTTGATTTAGTATTCACAATACGAAAGTATTTGAACAGTCAATATATTTTTTAACTTCTAAGCAATTTGAGACAACAGACGCATAAAGGTAAAGTGAATATTTTTATTTTCGTTTACATTTCGAAGTGCAAGTTAACTTGAATCTCAGAAATATGAAAATTACTCATAGATTTAATCGCATACATATTTATTTGTCCTATTTATTACCTATTGTAACTCCAAATTCACTTTGCTTGCGCAATGGGTTTATAGGCATAGTCATCATGGATAACATGCAATTAAAAACCACAGGGAGTAATGTTTATTCAATGCTTTTTCGGTTAGTTATTTGGAAGAGAATATGCAAATGTGTGACCACAAACTGCCATAGCCTTAGAGCTATACCCGTAAAAGTCAATTCTTTCCAATTTTCCGAAGTCAGCACCTAAAGCCCATTTCAACAACACATTTGTTATTATTAGCATTTACAGTCAAAACCTTAAAAAAAACATCCGATGAATTTGTCCTTCTGTCGTTGTCAATGACCTTATTTGAGCTTTTCCCCGTAAAACACGACGCGAAAAATCATACGAGACGAAAATGTGTAAATCCCTTTCCGCTGTAGCGTTCCGGATTGAGGGTGGGAGGGGCGAGGAACAAGTGAGCATCAATCCCATTGACTTGCTAATTCGACTGGAATACGTACATTCGCATTCCGTCGGATTGCTGAAAACCATTTCGACGGAAAACGAAACAATGATGAAAAAAAGGCGAGGAAAAGAGGGAGAGAGAATGGATACCTCCATTGGGAGACGCCTGGGAGGGCCAGAAGGGCTTAGGAGGGGGGAAAAATTAGAATGGGTAAGGTGGCGGGGGCGGAATGTTGGGGGATGGAGTTGGGGCACGATGTGGGCGTGATAGAGAGGGAGCAGAGGACGGCGGGCCAGACAGTCTCGTGGATGACTCGGTGGAAGAGGAGTGCTTTGGCACTTTTGGGATGAAGAGAGAGGGAGAGAGAGATAGTGGATTGAACGTCGCATTTTTCGATCGCCGCTCAGGGATCGGCCCACAAAAAATATCTCGATGATAAATACAGAAAGAGACGAGAGCGGAATATTTTCCAGGGAGAGACTGCGCGGGTCGGTCGTGTGCTGTATGGCACGAGAGTGGGTCATTGTTCCGGCAAGTGAGTCGAGCACGACGTTTGGAAGAGGCCCTTCTGCTCAGGCCCCCCTCACCCCACCGTCTCTTCCCCGCCACCCACAGCCCCCATTCCCCACGCCTCCCCCCGCAAACCACTGCCACCCACACCCGCTATCTCCTTCACATCCTCCCCCCCAGCCCATCGCACACACGGGGAGACCCTAACCGACGGCTCCTCTTCCCCCCTCGCGGAAAGTGGGAGGGTGGTAGAGGGGGGAGGTGAAGTGTATTTGTGTGGGAGTAGGGGATTGGAGAGGGGTGCTCTTTCCTTTCTGCACCCCCACCCCCCTCGCCTCCGAATCACGCCTGTCCGACCGTACCCTCCTCCACCCTCATTCCCCATCTTCCCCCTCTTCCTCCCCCCCACCACCATCCCGCATCTCTTTCGCTCCATCTCCCTCGAGCCGTCTCCCTTCGTTCGCCGGGAATGAAACTAACGGATCGAAATAGGAAATCACACTGATGCGGAGGAGGGGGCGAGTGGATAAGCGGGAAGATGTGGGGGGGGGTGGGAGACGAGCGGCGTGGAGGAGAAGTCGGTAAGGGAAAGGTTCGATTGTGGAAGGGGTTTTATGTCAACTCGGGCCCGTGACTGTGCCCGGCTCTCGAATGGGATTGCCGATCACGACTCAACCGCCCGCTTTTTTTTCTTTTTCTTTTATTTTCCGTCGGTCTGGATCCACGCTTTCGAGGATCTCGCGAGGTGGGTAAGGGAAAGGAATGGGGTGAGGGAGACGGAATTCTATGCAAATTTCGCCGAATTCCTTTCCCCTCTTTCCCCGCACCCGCGTGAAATTCCGGCCCACGACGAGGAAAGCATTACACGCTCTCCCCGCGAGGGTAGTCCTTAACGGTCTATCCCTCGCCGTTCACCGCTCCCCCACGACACGAGACTCGCCTCGACAAAAGACGTGATCCCAAGAAGTCGATGGAACTCTAAACGGTAACGAGAAATTTGTTTGCCCATGGAAGATTAGGCCAGTCGTGAATTTTATGGCATGGCAAAGATGTCACGTGTAATTTATGTCGAAAAAGGTCATTGAAAACCTTTAAATGTGGGTACTTCTCAATATTGATCTGATTCATTTCGTGTTTACATTGGTGACGTTTGGTTCTCATTCATTATCGATCCTGAAAGGCAGTGAAAGAGTATCTGTTAAATGTAATCTTTTTGTCATTGTTTTAGTCCCTTTGAAACTTGCAATTAATACAACCGATGCTTTTCATAGTTGTGCATTATCGTTTCTTCGACGGTATTCTAATAAATATTGAATCAACATTTTGTTACACGGTTAATGGAATATGTGGTAATTGAATAACGATATCGTATAAATGACTATTCATTAAAAATTGTTAACTTCATGCGCTTCAGTCATTATTTATTTGAAATGCCTATAAAATCACCGTCCAGGAAACAATATTGTATAAAACTAGCATTCAGTGTCAACATTAATTGGACAAGACATTGCCAATTCCTGACAAGGAATTCAACCTTGAAAAGATTCATCATTTACCTTATGTCTTCACAGTCTATTTTTACATGATTTCAGACATGTTCAATTGATAAATTTAATGATTATGCTAATTCTATTGTTTCTTGCGGTGATTATTGTTCAAATTACTTAATTCCAAAAGTGTTCTCTTCGGTTGGAGGCGTTCTGACCCTCCACCGTGACCAGCCTCACTAATCGCTTCCCTTATTTCTAAAAAATAAATGGAAAGGAAGTGAGTAATTTTTAACGTAGACGGCTTATGTGCTTTGATGTTGGAACCTATTTAACGTCGCTTTCAATCTCTGCTTTGATCAATAATTTGTGATTGACACTATCATGGAAACCAAGGAGTAGTCTTTGTCCTATTTTCCACAATATGACAGGAAAGTCTTCCCCATTTAAAAAATCCTGAGTGACAGAAGAGACACTTAATTGAAAATACGAGTAGTTTACGAGCTTACTATTGTCAGTTGCCTCACAGGTATGCAGTTGGATATATTGCTGCATTTAAAGCCGCGTTTCACTGAGCAATCTTTTTCATTCCAGCCCTAATATTTTAGCATAGGAAATAGGTGAATTAGATTATTAAGAATTATTTATTGCTGATGTAATAGCCAGGTTATAGGAAATCGTTTGATGATAAAGGTATCGGAACCTTTTCTCTTAATTTTTAGATTCACGGCTACTGACGGACAAATGTCAACTTTGATGGCAAACTTTATGGGCATAACCGCTACTGCATGGATGCTAGAGGTATGTACCTTTCTTCAAATCATCTTCCCAATGCGGAGTTCGACCTCTAACTTTCATAACAACTTCAATCTTCCTCTCGAATTCTATGAAATCAAGATACTTGAGCCTTAATTTCTTCCAGATGAATTTTCCTAATTTCCATAATCGACACACTAATGTACCAACAGCTGGTTATAAATTGAAATGTTTCTTGACTATTTTAGGCAGCAATGCAGAAAAATAATCTCAATGTTGAAATCTCAAATAAAAGTTCGTAAAAATATCGTTGAAAAGAGTATGAACTAATTCAGTAATTTGATTATTAGGATTGGAAAAATATGATGCTTGAAGTTTATTAGCGAGATAGCCTACTATGTTTAATAAAAATCGTTGAACTTAAATATTGTCACTGAGATAATAAGTCTGACAACATAGCCATGAACCCCCGTAAAGAGAGACTGCCGTGATAAGTTCCAGTTCTGATATCAGAGTAGTATACTTTTTCAGTGAAACAATCTCCAATAACACCGTGGAACACAATGATTAAGTTTCGTGTACATCCAGCAATTGTACTGTGCTTAATGTCCGGCGCTCAGATTTCTCCTTGCGTACGTTCCTTTTGTAGTTTCCAGAGTAATACTCTGGAAACCGCTCAGTATATTTCCGCCGCATTCAGACCAAAAAGCATAATTGATGTGGATGTCCCAAAATAGGAATACAAAGAAGTTCTTATTGATTCTGCTTGACCATAATGGATCAATTTAGCCCTCTAGTAATATGAATTTCATCACCCTCTTCATTCTAGTCATTTCCCTCCCCTGCTCCTCCTTCTATGGAAACGTCACTCCTGAAAACAGTGGGGCAGAGTAAATACGTGGGCAACGATAGAGGGCAGTGGACTAGAAGACTTGGGCGGGTCAGACGAAGATTTTTGGAGATTCGCCCAGAAAATGACACAATGAGTAAGCCTTGGGAAGGAGGAGAAACGAAGTGGTGATGGAGGAAGGGAAGAAATGAACGGATTGAGGGAGGTGGGTGAGGCCGTAGAAAGTGAAGTGAGGAAGGGGCGTAAGAGAGAGGAGATACAGTGGAAAAGGAGGAGTTGGAATGAGGGAGGGGGGTTAACAACAGCAATGGAGAGGGAAAATTCAATCGAAGGGAAGGAACCCGGCCAAATTTCGTGCCCCCGAGGACAAAAGGATTGATTCTGGTGGAAGGAGAAGGGGAAGAAGGGGCAGAAGAACGTTCGGGATGTTCGTGTGCGGCGGCGATGGACTGGAGAGTTGATGATTGGCAATGCGAGGGGAGAAAATCGGAGGATGAACGTTTGAGATGATACCATTTAGATGATAGATACCCTTTTTTAGATGTTCTAGCCAACTTTTCGCCTGACTTCGGTGATTTGAACTGGGAAAAACACTGGTGGTAGACTCCCAAACTCTCAATTAAAGGATTCCGTCTATTTGAAATATATTATTTTGATGTCAAATGATTTTCACGCCATCTAATTGGATATGAGGCGATACATTTTTTACAAGTTCATGTTTTTACATATCCACTTAGAACAATCAAGATAAATATATACCGAACACAATTCCTAAATTTCATTTTTTTCTGGACGGTAATATTTTGTACTTTCACGCCAACTGCACACAAATTTCGTATTTGGTTCAATCTCATCAAGGGTATAACCGCTTTTAACCTGGAAGTGTCAGAAACTTCTAAAACCTTAGGTAATTAAGTTTAACATATTATCATGGAGTTGATGTCGTGGTGGTCAAGGATCAGAATCCATAAATTACGGAAGATGGGTGTTATAATCTCTTGGCAGGTCATGAGTAGGAATACTCAAATAGCGGTTTGTTTCTTGCATTCAAAACAGTGTGACCTACAGTAGATGACATGACGCCCTAGCATAAGGTTTATAAATTTATATTGAAACTTTTAGTTCTAAAGAGTCTTTCATTGCAATAATGCATAATCCATCAGAGTCCCTTAAAATTATTTACTATTCCTATGCCTCCAATATTTGATTGACACATCTCACATCGCGGATGTCAGAGGTAACACCTGAATTATTTATAAATTGTAGACAGAGACAGCTTACGACTATGTCATAAACCTTCCCACGCTTCATTGACCATTTAATTGTAGCTAAATACTAAATGCCCAACATAGATATGAGGTCGATTATTCAAGTTTGTAACGCGAATGTTATAGCCCATTCGTAAATAAAAGTACCTTATTTTTGTAGGAATTGTAAAATGTAAAAATCATTCGCCTTGACCGGGGTTTGATCCCGGAACCATCGTTATCTAAACCCTCTGGTTTGAATTTCGGTCAAGACGAATGATTTCCCGCTTCGAATTTTTTTCATTTTAATGCATATTAGCATATGACTCTGTTAAGAGTTACTATTGCGGCATCTCCCGCAGTTCTTTGAATTTACCTTGCACATATTTTAACCCTGGTAATCAAAATTTCCTTATAAAGTTAAACATTTGTCCTAGAAATTGAAAGTTAACTCATCATTCCTTAAGCTTTTAAATTAAACCAATTCCAGAGTTTAACGCGCGTTCATTGGAGATCTCGCGGGGTCTGCCTCAGTTAGTCGTAGCTGCAGGTTCCGAGACTTTGATAATACGGCGACCGCCTTTTCAACAAGTGCACTTCAACTATCTTTAGTATATTACAATGGTGTATTTTTCTTTATTACAATGTTTGCGCCCTTTCGTTCTAAAAAAATATGCTTGCACCTAAGGCTCCTCAGTATTTCCTTATTCCCAAATATACGATTCGTTTTATCTTCGAAGGAGCATGTGGAAAAGAATTTTCAAGAACGGAGGGATAGATTTTCACGTGTTAAGTTGGCATCATATCATACAGGTTTTATTCGTACTTATCATACAGGGTATTTTATTCCGAGGAAAACAAAAAATATTTTTTCTCTCATAATAAATATAATTACAAGGGAATTTTAGCTGTACCGTTTGGCAGCATGTGTCCATTCTAAACCTACCTGAGCCAATAGATGACCTATTATTACTATTAATAAATAAAATTATTTAGTCAGTTTAAAGGTCTATATTGTTACAATAGGCCAGTTGTCAATTTTATGCAATTAACTACAATTTTCTGTCGTTATTTAATTTTGTAAACTTTCGTATATTTTGAAGCCAGATGAAAAATCGAGAATATCTGTAACGAGAAAAAGCATGGTCTAACTTATCTTCGAAAGTAATTTAATTACAATCATATTTAAGTTGCTTTCTCCAGTTCTGTTTCTCACATTATATCGATGATTATGGCAATAATTAATAACTATTCAGAACCTTCCTCACTAATTAAAATTGTTTCGGTCAGTGAATATGTTCATTGCCAACTATTTCTGAAGATTTAATTTATTTTCATAAAAAATATTGGCAATAGATTCTACTCTGAATTCAGAAAAATCTCATTTCCCCGAAAGAAGCTTGAATTTACGCATTCCTGCTTTTGTTGACGGATAACCTGCGATTAATTTGATCTAAATTTAGACCAATTCAAAATTGCTTGTTTTATTGAACTTTAGATGCGCTTCAAAAGTCATGAGCACAATTTTCAATAGCATGAAGTAGTTTTCGCTTTGTAATTTGTAAAAAACGAGAGTAAATTATGCATACATCTATAAATTATGATAACGTCTGTCATCAGAATCAAATATGGAAATGTCTTTGAGACTTGAGATTTAGGAAAGTTTTTGTTGGCATTTTAATTAAGACATTTGAAAGAAATTCATTAGAACGAATTCTTTAAATATTGGTAAATTATGGCGAAGTAATATTAATTTCTCAAATTCCGACAACTTAAAAATTTGGACCATGTCTACCGGAATTCTTAAGGTACCCATTTAAAAAATATGCTGCCTATTAAGTCAATTATGTTTGATAGGTTCCCCTGGATAAGTTAGAATAATATTTATAAGGTTCTCACCTTAAGATACTTGAAAAAAGAAAGTAAAAACAGCTCAACACTTACAAATTGCAATAACATCTTGGGAATTAGATTATACTTATTACAGTTGCCACCCCACCCACACGGATAAGAATTTCTCATTGGTTGGAATTTTCATGAGGAAAAGGTAAAAAATTTAAATTAGTCACATGCTGGAGAAAATGATTAATAATCGATAATGAAGAATATAATAAATTATTTAACTCACAGTAAAATTCAATGCTGAATTTATAATAATTCAAATAGATATACTGTCGTCTTTTACTTTCATTTTCATTAATTCAAATATCACGGCATGTTGATCTTACCTAGAATAATTCATTTCTAAGATTAATTGCGTTCATATTGTTGCCTGTCGTGATTTCTGAGGTGGCTTTGCAGGAACCTTTTAACTTCTACATTCATTGATGTCAATATTATTTTTCTTAAAGAATAACCTGAAGCATTGTTTAAAACTTAAGTTGCTCACTTGTAAGTAACAGGAGGGTAGAAATTCATACTAGATTGCCAGATATTATAAAAGGGTTTCATTTTACGTAGAATTCCATTGGCAATGATGCAGATTTTACTCAAGATCCAACATAAGGACGTATTACTTACCGTATAGATGTAGACAGGTGTGGAAGATTTACCTTTTTCGTCGACATTTTGTTGCCATAGTGTAAGGTATCACAAGCAAATTTAAGAAAAACGCAATTTAAAAAGAATTATGTAACTGTGCAACGCATAAAATGTGTACGAAGATAATATACTTAAAGTTGACGATAGTTTCATCGGAAATGGAGTCATGGCTTTGGTAATTGTTAAGGTTAAGCGTTGTAAGCCGCCTGTTTCAATTCGTATTTCATAACTTTTGAATAAGTAACTGTGAGAACAGTATGGTTGAAATTATGTCCGTGCTAATATATATATATATATATATATATATATATATATACATATATATATATATATATATACGTGATTTTTTGAATTGGCACTAGATTCTAAAAAAAATATGTGATTCGGTTAACCAATAATGGAGTCAACGTTAGATTAATATTAATCATAGAAGCAGAAAGCATATAAGCAAAGAAGCAGAAAAAATATTCCAGGACACAGATATTTGTTATTACATGCGTAATGCAGAGCTATCACACAATAGCACGACACAAGAATTCCGTAAATATAGCATGTTATTTTGCATTGAATTTATATAATAAATATTAAGCGAATATTGTTTACTAGAATTCGTAAGTACATGACTTCGCTGTAATATTACATAAGAAACTCGGTTGCAGAGAAAAACAAATGAAGTTTGAAAGAATTGGTAATTTTCCAATAAAAAATTTTACTTCTTAATGTTATTAAAAGAAGTGGATGAAAACGGCGTCCTTTATTAAGATCGATTCTTAGACGGATATAATGATAGTTAAAGTCTAAAAAAATAACTCAAAAATCGTGTCATATTAGCCAGATTTTTGTCACAATTTAAAACAATTATTTTTGAACGATTTTCCAATATGTGATCAACTTAAATATTTTTATCGGAAAAGGAATACTTAGTTATTCCACAAATATTTTATTAAACACGACCACGGTTACGACTTACAAAGTCATCATCAGGTTTAATAGACTTTGTATGTCGAAACCGTGGTCGTGTTTATCAAAATATATGTGGAATAATTAAGTATTTATCTTCCGATATGAATCGCTTCCACAAAGTGACATCTGAAATCATTCTATTTAAATATTTTTGTTTAAATTTAATTTTAAAATTCAGAACTACTTTTATGAAATAAATCTTTTGATCAATATTTATTCCCGTCTCCTTAGCTATCTCTTTGAAATTGACTAATTAGGGAATGGCAGAGTTATACTGAAATACTTTACATGTATTTTTTTTAAAGATTCGCAAAGAAATCAGCTTAAGATGTGACATATTGGGATGAACTCCAAAAATACCGTCTTATAATATAATATGCTACCGTCCGAAAAAAATTAAAGCAATGGATAGTTAGTTCTTTTTTTAAGGAAAACCTGTATTCCATGCATTTTGTTATATAGTATATCCTCATTAATCTATATGAAATATATATATATATATATATATATATATATATATATATATATATATATATATATTCAAACACGAAATCCCGCCAGACGGCGAACAAATATTCATTAATGTGTTTGTGTGTGTAATCGTTAATTCTGGAGAATAGGTACACATTTTTGCTTAATATTGGAAATGTTGGAACAAAATATCTCTGCAAAGAGTCACTATGAAGTAACTAGTTATTACCAGGAGTAGCGAACTGTAGAGAAAATTACTTAGGACTCCAATCATAAGTAGAATGTCCTCAACCTGCGGATGAAAATCGAGGTGAAGTATCAGGAAAATCATTCTAGTACTCACCGCAAACGCATATCATTAAATATTAAATATCAAACCAGGACTAATTCCTTGGTATTACTGCTCTACACAATTGTAATAATGACATTCGTTTTGATTGCAAGTCTACCGTATCCGTAAAACTAGTAACATAGAAAAGATTTCAAAGCAGGAATATCCCAGTACGGTTGACGAATGTATTCAGTTGAAGGTGGGATGTCGCAAATGTCAGAGGAGGAAGGGTTAGTAATGTTTTAGTGGCTTAATTCGGGAGAGAGAATAGAGAAGTGTTTTGATCAGGGAGCATGGTGCATGGTTGACGGGGGGGGGGTGAATGGGCAGCCGATAAGAGCAAGTATCTGGCGACACACCGGCTATTGCTGCAGAGAACAAAAGGATGCCATTATCACCCCTTTCACCTCTCTCGTTTCTTCATAAGCCTTCAACCTCGGAAATCTACAGACATAAACAGTTCTTCGACAACAGGACCCGGTAGGTGGTAATTTAACCATCATGTTCTTCAAAATATGCTTATATTATTCAATAAACGCATTACATCATCATCCAACGTTACAGGCCTCGTTGAGCTAAATTTTGGTGCAATGGATTATCGTTTTCTCTAACCCTGTCCTGTATAGGTATATCCATTTAATAGTGCACAAACGTTGTACCCTGCTATTTAAAAGGTTTGTGATTATTTTTAGACATAATTTAGATTACTTTTCTTTGTTAGAACATGATCTCTCCTGTTTGGAATTATGTCTACAGTTGGCTAAGCAGACACGTTGGTAGGGGTGAGAGTTAACTTCTGTTCAAGAGAATAATTACATTTCAACATACTTAATGAGGAACAAGGGAGAGGGTATGACATTTCGATTTAGAATGTGTTTGAATGAGTGAAGGGTGTTTGAATGCATCAATGGTGTGCTCTCTGCTGAATGTTTGCCAATAATATTGGTAGTCACCTGAGGGCATAAGAAATATGCAGAATCGCATCAGGACTATAACATGTTTAGGCGTTATTATAGTAATTACTTCCGCAGCTGATGGCTTCCTCAAGAGGTAGAACAAAACGTTATCTTTTGAATATATGTTTAACACATAGCAGGAAATACCGAAATTATAAAATGAATATTCTTCTTAATGAGCGCTTGGTAACTTTAGAATTTCTTGTATTTTCAGGATAACATAACCTGTAGTTGTTCACTCGTAGTATTCACAAAACCCTGTTAATAGACTTTTACCAATGCCGGAAATATAAGATTTCCATTAATTCGCACTATTGTTTTTATTATGAGTGGGAAAAGTAAATTATCATAAACTTAGGAAACAAATATGAATTTTATTAAACAGGGATAGTTAGAGAATGTATCATTAATTACATTTAACCTCTTAATATTTCATTTAGATTATACTTCCATTATAGATTACAATTAACCAATATATTTCACTTTATTGATTTGAAAGTTTTAATATTCTATGACGCATTATTTACTTGAAAAACTTAAATATTTATGTTGACTATAATTAATTTTTCGCTTCGTAAAGGGAGGAGTCACTTATATTTTTTCCGTAAATTATAAAATCGCGCTAGCCCTTTTAGTTATATTGTGAATTGATAAAGCAAATATGACAGGAAAGATGAGTAATAAGTCAAAAATATTTGGGCTCAGAAATATAATTTAAGAAAAGGCGCACTCGCATTATATTGCTGAAACGATCAACCACCAAATTACTTGATCTAAATTCATTTAAAATGCATTCCTACACGCATATTTTGCAATCATCTGAATTCCTCTTCCGTCTAGACCCTCAGAAAAAAATACAGGGGTGACAAAATTTGGTTTTACTTTAGCGTGGTAGTCGAAAATAAACAATTGATAGATGTGTTTGAGTAGGGAGCCACAGAGGAGAAATGAAGGCGGGTGAAAAGAAGTCACAGTGTTGAAAGGATGAGGGTTAGGAGAAGGAACAAAAGAATTAGTGCCACCGCGAGGAGGACAATGCCCACCTGATTTCCGTCCGGAAATTATCTAAAAAGAAAAGCTTTTTACGCACCTAGTAGGGGTATGCACAGAGCTTTCCAAATGAAGATTAGATAAATGGACTTCTTAAGAGGGTACGGCTTTCAACACGTGCGTTTGCCCTCCTCGAGGCCCACGTCATCGTCTGTGTCCCGTTTCTACGGCGAACTGAGGCTACTGTGGCATTTTGCGGGAGAGATAGCGTACAGGATATGCTAAATTTCCGTTTCCGCTCTTACTCTTGCTGATTCTACAAAATTGGTCGTAATGTTTCGATAGCAATCAGTTGTTTATTAGTTCATTTTGTGTATCTATAGATCTAGGAAATCATTGCGTGGAAAAGAACACTTTTAATTGCAAAAAAATCGCCCTTAAATGGTCGGCGGTCTAGAAGTATAATCTTAATGGAAGTAATCCTTCCTTTTACACTTTTAAATTATTGAATTCAAGTAATAATTCAGTAGTAGAGTTCCCCAACCGCTGTTTCTGCTTTTCAGCTCGAATCAATTTTTTTATGGAATGTATGTATTCAGAATGAAATCTCATGTTTGTCAACAAGCGGTATATTAAGGAAAGTTTACAATTATTTAATTATTTGAATTTGTAGTCATGCACTTAAAAATTTGAATGTTAATTTGTACAGGAAATTACTCCTCTCAGATATGTTTTCGAGAAAAATGTCTTGCTTTTCTTACTTCGAATCCTAAGAACACCACTAATACTATACCATCTCTTGTCTATCTAGACCGTAATATGATACAAAAATATAAATCTATTATAGAAGACATTGGTTAAAATTCATGCTGAGTGAATCGTTGAACGATTTACTAATTTTTTGTTGCTTGGTTATTTTGGGAGCACTATATGCTACACGATATCTTCCATAAACTACGACTTTAAGGAGTGAATAAGGTTGAAACAATGAAATACGAGAGAAGGACGGTTGACTTTACTGGTATTGAATGTATTTATTGATAGCCCAAGTGAAATTGTGGGTACGTCTCTGACGTTTTACCTTTTCTCTTTCATATGGTAACGTGACTAATATTAAATCGTTTACTCCATGAAACTGAGATACACTGAATTCCACATATGGTTGAAGATACTTAATGCTGAACCTATCAGGAAAGGCATAGTAATATATTGCGTTGTTAGTTGAATAGGTATTACACCTAAACACGTTTTCCGGAAATTTTTATTCGCAATTTACGGAATTCAGTTTGGATTCATTTAAAATTGTAATTCAGTTGGATTTTTATTAATGACATAGCCTAATTGAGGAATTCTCATTCACGGTCTTTGATCTTTTTTTACTTATTACTATATATAAAAATAATCTATTAATTCTAATTATCTAAAGTAACCAATTGCTTGCACCTTTTTACATAAACTTTAGGGATAATTACTTCACTTCAGGAAGCGCTACTAATGAATGACTCCCAGACACGCCATCGCCTTGTGTCCGAATATGATGAAAAACTTAGGAGAAAAAATCCGTGTGGCGCATCTTGCGTTAAAATATTTTTGGAAAATTAATCAGAGTTTCTACTGGTCAATTTTTTCTTAATTCGCTGCGAGGTTGAACTTCTTTTGGAGATAAGAAGTTCAAGCAACTTAAAAAATGAATTAGGCTCTACCTTCCTGCTCAGATCGTTTTGTGGATATTGAATGCGTATTTTGGACGCTTTTTCTTAAATTGAGGTTACTATTTGGTATCCTTTGCATCGATGTGACTTGAGCTCGGCATAAATAATTAGCATGAGAGTGAATTTTCATCAAGTTTTGAGTAACTCAATTATTTGTAATTTGTTAATATAATATGTACAAATGTTCGGGTGAAGATTTTTACGAGTGCTTTTATTTTTCTATGATAAAATGTTGAAAGCGTCTCCTAATATGTTTTTAACTAGAAAATATCCGAAGATATTCCCGATGGATGGATGTTTCTATTTTTTCCGCATAACTGACAAAGTATGGGAAATCACAAATTGCCATCCAAAGATTTTGCTATCACTCGATGAATTCGAAATAGCGTTTTATCATTATAAGGACGGTATTTACAGTGGTTGCGATGATTGTAGTTGGCGAAAGAGATTCTCATAAATATCAACTTACACGAAGCGTGGTGTATTTCGCTAGCGTTATTAGGTTATTTCATTTTAATACAGCCATACGATTGCGTCATTAAATCGAAACCTTTGCTATATTTTTTCTACTTTCTGGAATCTATTTTAATGTTATTTTATCCGGATCCTGACAGTCAACCTTACACATATCTCCCACGGTTTACTTCATTTCGCCTTTGGTCATCATTCATGGTCTTACCTGTCGCATCCACCGAGAAATTTTCCCATGATTTGCGCTTCTCGTCCTTTGAAGGTATCCGTCTCCAAACTAGTTCTACAAGATTGTGGAAGGCGTTCAGCAGAATCGTTATACATTTATTTTATGAGCTTCCTTTTATTTCAGGCAGCTGCGTGCAAAGAATTAATGACTAAATCTAAATATATCTACTTAGGAGCAATTAAGTTATCTCTATCTCTTAATAAGCTTAGCATAATTGAATCATAATTAAACTGACATTTTTTTAAAAAATGGCTCTTGTGTGTACATGTATCCTGAATGTTTTCTCTCAATATCTCGCGTTTAATCGGGTTTATTTCCATTAAAAATTATTTGAACGTATTCCCTTTCTTACGTTAATAACGTTTATCTAATGGTCAAAATATATGGTTATATTTATGGTTATTTAAGTTAAATCATCGGCTCAATCTACAAGTCAAATATTAATTTTCGTAGTAAAGAAATTTCTTACTTAGTTTATGTTCTCTATTTCATCTTTGCTAATTGAGAAAGCTGGAAAGAATTTCAAAATTCGCCACAATTTCTGTACGTCATTTCGTGCGTTGTTTAATATACAGGTACTATTTGGCCAGTTCTCAAACTTACCGATTGTGGACATGTTTGAACACCATGCTATACAAATTAGTCTCAAAATTTCTCAACACACGGCTATAAAGAAAAGCACATGTACCCATTTTTGCGCTTCCCGTGTGCAGAAGTGAGTGATAATTCATAAAAATTCAAAAAGATAAAAATATATTTATTTTTTAATAATTCTGAGAGTAGAAAGAATATGTCAAATTTCCCATAACAGTTTTCTCTTATTCATAACTCAGCTATTTGCAAGCATTATTTGGAGCGATTCATATTGATTTAAGACAACTAGAAAATTAATATTACCTGTTAATTTAACTTAATTACTCAAGAAAATTTAATAAAGAAGAAATGAAATATTTGTTTTAATATTTTCCGTATTTTTAAGTATGGCACCATGGTTAAAAAATTATTTCGTTTGTTACCATTTCAACAGTTAAATAATGACCAATTTTCGTCGAACAGAAATCAAATATATTTATTACTTTAATGTATTTAAATCGATTTGAACAAAAGGTGGTATTTCGATTGTTATTTGTGCAAAAATCACGCTAATGAATATTTCAGAAGATATCTAGAAAATTCAACTCTCGTCACAATTTCTTCTAACGAACAGGTCGTACGTTTTGCTCTAGGAAACATTTTGAGTGCTGTAACGATACGGTAAATTAGAGTTAATAAATATCAGTTATCATGTAAATCAGCTATCATCAACGATTAAAAACCTTTTTCAAATGCCTAGAAACATATGTTTTTGGTTTTTTTTTAATTAGCTTATATGTCCACTAGGTTTCCTGACAAATTACTATAAACCATGAAATTATGTGACCCTCGGACTACTTGCGTTAGTAACTGCCACCTAAATTGAATAGTATCAACTCATTTTCCATTCATTTTTCGCCTCAGACGAGAAATCTTTATAATTAATATATCCCAGCAAATGCGCTCCTACCTCGGGTATCCATTTTTCTAAGGAAATTAACCATTTATATGTATATTTATTAACTCTGAAACTCATTTTCCATTTCAAAACCCGTTATGAAAGTAATTTCTCATTAAAAGATAATGACTGCTGGACAATTTGACGCTGCATTCGACTTTAGGTGCCTCGTTGCCCTGTTAGAATTGGTTTCACAAATTATATGCATAATTTAACATTTAATTCGAATGCATAATTTTAGAACTTAGTACTTAGAAATGTAAATTCAACAAAGAAAAATGTGATTTGCCTACAGTGAAATTTCTTTTGAAACGCTTAAATTAGATCCACTCCAAAATATGAACAGATTATTTGTAGCTAGAAAACAGAGTCAAACTGAAATGTTTTGAAAACACGAGAAAATATCTTGAAAGAGTTTTAACTCAAGCTGTAGAAATTAGATAACTCCCCAAAGCAGTTCAGCTCATGCTAAACCATGCTCAACAATTAAAAACCAACCTGCAGTTTAAAAGGTTTTACAGTGTTTTATACTGACACTGAAAAACTTCGCAGGTTTAAATTTTCCGCCTGTTTAAATTAATTAACTTATTTACATGATAGTACAAATCACCTATTGTAAGAATTTATTCTTTTCTCCTTAATTTATGCAAACAACTCTTGCGTATTATCTGGCAATTATTTAACGCCAAGTTTGCTCGTGTAAGCATACCTTTTTATAAGAAATTCGCATTACCACTTGAGCTATAAAATAAACCCGAACTTTCGAAATCTCGAGACCCTTTACTTTATCCAACAACCTGCTTCAACTTCCCCTCCCCTTTCATCGCCCCCAACCAAACACATAATCCTTTGCTCCCGCCCCACTTTAACCACTCTTGGTTCCCCCGCCTCCTTCCCCTCGCATGGCCACCCGTCCTACACCACTCACCTACCGAACCCACATGAGTGACAGCTCTCTGAGAAAGGCATCCGGGAGACTCCAAGAGGTTTTGTCACACGCCCGCCTCGACTCTCACAACTCCGTCGAGTGGAAATAATTAGAGGAGACGCTAATGGACCTCTAAAGTAGCAGACGAAGGGACCCGCGCTTCGTCGCACGACGAGGAAAGAGTCCACGACGAAGGGCGAACTCCTTGACGAGCGAATATTCGATATGACGAATGCCGCGATGAGCGGAGGAGGGTCCCGCGGGAAAACACCTCCGACCGGGACGATTAATTAATGACTTTACGCATATATTCGAGGTGCGAGACATAAAGGCGGTATTCAAGGTACAGGTAGCGTAAATTCGGTCTAAGACGGATGTGAAATAAATACTCGATAAAAAAATAGCACAGGTACATACCTCTCCGGTGTCCATGTATGATGCCGCTCGGTGCACGCTGCCGATCATCCCCGCGGCTCCTCCACCGCCACCTCCTCCGCCTCCTCCCATCACGTGATCCATCACCTGTCCTCCACCTCCAGTGGCATCCTCCTCATCGTCCTCTTCCTCCTCCTCTTCCTCCTCATCCTCCTCCTCGTCCTCATCCTCCTCCTCACCCTCACCCAGGTCCAGGTCCTCCACCACCTCGGTCCCCCTCCCTCCCCCCTGATACATGACCCTTCCTCCACCACCGACGCCCACTAGGTGCTGCTGTGGAGGCCTTTCCTGCTGTTGATGCTGTTGGTGTGGATGCTGGGGCTGCCCTTGTTGATGTGGTGCTTGCTGTTGGTGCTGCTGCTGCTGCTGCTGCTCCATGGTGCACGGGTTAAGGTCCGCGTGCTGAAGCTGCTGGTGGGTCCAGCCTCCGTCGATCTCCATGGCGGCGAGATGACGGCCACGGCTCTCTCTTTCTACCACCCGGCGCCTACCCTCTCTCTTCTCCTCCTTCCCCTAATGCCGTGAAGCAGGACAACACAACGAGCACAACAACAACAAACTCCCCGCCGCCCACGAGGATTTCGCCACGGCTGTGTCCGCCACCACCTTCCAATCCCTCACGCGCACACGTCGTGTCGTCCTCGTCTCTTCCCGAAAGTCCTTCTTCCTCCCTCTATCCTCCCTTTTCCGTCCTTTTCCGCCCTTTCTCCCCTTCCCCCTCTCCTGCCTTCCGTCCCTCCTCTCTCTCTCTCTCTCTCTCCGTCCCCCGCCCCTCCTCCCACTTCCTAGCCCTCCCTCCTCGCTTCTTTCAAGCCCAACGTCACGCCCCCTCCCTAAACACCACCTCCTTCTCCCCAAAGCTCTCTTCCTCGCTGTCTTCCTCCCCTTCCCCTTCTCCGATTCCCTCCTTGTCTTATTCCTCTCCAAAAGAATCCTCTTCCACTCACTATCCTCCTCCTTACCTTTTCACCCACCCTTCGAATGGCCCTCCTCACACCCTCCTTTTCAAAAAAGACATTTTTTTATAGCTTCCACCCGCGCGTATTTCTTTTTCTCCCAGAAAAGATTCTCCGGAACAAAAGGTATAAAAACAGTGCACACGCTCACTTCGGGATACACACGCAAATGGTTCTTATTTTTCTTCTTCCACTCCTTCCACTTATCCCTCTCCTCCTTCTGCTTGCGCCTCGTCTCTTCGTTGCGTGTGGGGGGGGGCGGCGGAGGGAGGCGGTGGACCTTATTTTCCCTTCTCCCTCCTCTTTCCCGCGCTTTTGCCCTTCAAACTCCCATCGCCGCTCGGCCAAAGGGCCCTCACTTAGCGCTCTCCGGCGGAGAGTTCGCGCGCCGGGTCGACGAGGACGTTTTCGGTGGAACTATCACGGATTGACGCGGCGGCACTGCCTCTTCTGCCTATGCGTCGCCGGTTTACTTGCTGCCTTGCCGCTGCCGCTGATGATGATGACGGGGAGGATGTCTGCTCTTGTCTGCGTGATCCCTTCTCTCTCTCTCTCCGTATCTCTCTCTCTCTCTCTCGGTATCTCTCTCTCTCTACCGTTCCCTCTCTCTCGCTCTTTCCGCCGCGCTCTCTCTCTCGCTCGCACTGCCTCTCCCTCCCTCCTCTCTCTCTCGAACCCTGCCCCCACCGCCTCCACTCCGCCGCGGGGCCCTCAATACCCCTTCTCCGACACACATGGAAGGTCCCACCCCTGCCCCCTCCCTCTCCCCCGCCCACCAACACTCCCTCTCCCACTATCTCTCTCTCTCTCGGCAGTAACCCTCCTACGTACCTTCCCACCTCCCTCCCTTGGGGGCGGACAACGAGAGCTCCGAACCCCCCACCCCACCCGACACCACCCTCTTCCCCTTTCCTCCTCCTCCTACCCCCCCTCTCCCTCCTCAGTTAACCCGCCCCACCTACCAGTGCGCGATCCCCTCTCTCACTGCCACACCACCGCCAGCACCACGCTACCACCACCACCACCACCAGCAAGCACCACACATCTACCACCACCAACACCACCACGCAGCGGAATCAACGATAGAGAGAGGGCGCCCCAAAGAGCGCCTCTATTGCGGGGGAGTGGTGGGGGATATACCGGGGAGAGTTAAAAGAAGGGGGAGGAGGGATTGAGGAAGGCGCGCGGCGGGAGAGGGTGGGAGTGTGGGTTGCGTTTGTATGAGCGAAGAGTCTGAATAAGAGGGAGGGATATAGAAGGACGGTGGGACGGCGGGTTGAAATGAACGGGGGGATAGAGAAAGGAGTGGAATGAGTGAGTGGGAACGGGGAGAGGATTGGGGTTGTAGGGGTGAGAATGAGTGGAGGGGAGGAAGATCACGACGTGGGGAGGCGAAATGATGTGACTTCGGTTTTACAGGGAAGTGGGAAGAATGGGTGGGATGGAATGAGGAGGCTTGGAAGGGCTTTGGATCTATTTAGGTGGGATACGGGAGTTCGAGGGAGAGAGATATTTGGTCCTGTGCGGGTGCCGGAAAAGTGAAGAGGGTTAGTGGGCGGGAAAGGGGCGGGACGAAGATGGGATGGGAGTGAGGTCGCGTGTGTGGATGTATGTGTGGGTAGGGGTGAGGTGAGGGTTCCGGGAGGGTGTTTGGAAGCGTATGAGTGGAGGAATGCGGAGAGGGAGGAAGAAGGAGCGAGAGCGGGAGAGAGAGAGATGCGAGAGAGGGAATGAGGGAAGTCGGATGATTCGGAGGATGCGAGGGAGGAGGGGGAAGGGTGTTGGCGGGTATTGGGTTGGCGGTGTGGGGCGGTGGGAGAGGCGAGGGTGGGTGGGACGGAGGGTTGGATTTTTCAGGAAAATGCGGAGAGGGAAGAAAAGGGGGCGGGGTTGGGATGTGATGAGTACAAGTGCACGCCGGGAACGGGAGGAGGGGGTTGGATGGGTTAGTGAGTTTGTGTGCGCGGGGAGCAGGGCTGCAAAGGGAACGGGGGAAGAGAAAAGGGTGGGAATGGGACGATGAGTGAGGGCAAAGAGAGGGATGTGAAGCGGGAGATTGGGAAAGCAATTGATGAATCGTGAAGGGGCGAGAGAAGGACGAAGTGAGAAAGAAAGTGATTACATTCGGAATCAGAGAGTAAAAGAGGGAAGGAGATAAAGCGGAGGAAAGGACCGTGAAGACTGACGAGAGTGAAACGGTACATAGAAGAGGAAGATGTCGGAGAGGAAAAGGGAAAGCGGAGAGGGCGGGCAAAGATTAATGCGCACGAAAAATGCGAGTCCGGCGCGGAAGAGTTGGAGGATCGAGAGGCGGCGGAAAGGCGGGAGAGGAGATCCCGAGGGCGGATGGAAAAAAGAACGGGAATAGGTCGCTGGGAATAAAAGTGCGCAGAGTGCAGGGACCTTGTGGGGAGGGAGAGTATGTCGGTTGGTGGCGGGGTTGGAAATATATGAATGAGTGTGGGTGGGGGGTTGAAAGTGGCGATGAAGGGGGAAGGATGGGAAATAGGATATAGGGTTTTGCGACGGTGGTATCGTGCGGTGTGGCGAGTGCGGAGAGGGGGTTGGAGCGATGAGTCGTGGGGTCCGGCCCCGTGTTATTGTGTTTGAAGGAGGGACGAGAGGGGGAGGAGGGAATAGAGGCGAGAGGGGGCGGCGGGAGAGAAAGAGAGAGGGAGGATTGCCGGACGGTATTCCGGGGGCAAGGTTTGCGCCAGGAGAGAGAGAGAGAGAGCTTTATGGAAAGGACGGTGAGATGGACATGGGGATGAGTATTAGCGGTGGTGGCGTGTCGAGAGGAGGGCTTGGGGGTGGGAGAGGATGGGGCGAAGGGAAAAAGAGAAAGGGGGTGGTGGAGAGTGAAATGACGGCACGTCGGGGTACGGGTGTGGGGAAAACGGGGAGGGCGGGAGATTGGAGGGATGGATGTGGAGAGAGAGAGAGAGAGAGAGAGAAAGGGGGAGGGAGGCTGTATGCAAGAGATGGAGATGGGAATCGTGGAGAGTTGGTAGAGTTTAGGTGGGGGCAACTCGATGGAAAGGGATGGG
The DNA here is from genome assembly GCA_037158775.1 of Hetaerina titia. Classification (NCBI taxonomy): domain Eukaryota; kingdom Metazoa; phylum Arthropoda; class Insecta; order Odonata; family Calopterygidae; genus Hetaerina; species Hetaerina titia. The sequence goes on along the minus strand of CM073769.1, from coordinate 40,629,771 downwards.
ATAGGACGCTCGGGATATGAGGGACGGGGAGGGGTATGGGCAGAGTCGGAACTGTTGGCTGGGTGGGGAAGGAGAGTGGGAAGGGTGAGGGAGTGTGAGGTCCACCGGAATGATGGACGGCGGTGGGTGGGTTCACGAAGAGGAACGGAACTCCACAGTGAGCGCGGAGAACACGGGGTGGGAGGTGGGGAGATGTGGGGGGAGGAGTGGGAGAGAATGGCGGTGCTGTGTGGCACGCCAAGGGGAGAAGCAATAATGACTGCGAACTGTGTGTGGTGTGCGTACGTATGCGGGTAAGTGTGTGTGTGCGTGTGGACCGTGCGCTCGCAAGTGAGGGAGTGTGAGCCGTGGGGGAGGGAATGAGGTGATGGAGGGAATGAGAAGAGAGGAGGTGCGGGGGAGGGATATATATGTAAAGGGGGACGGGCTAGTTGGGATATGGTGGGATTGCGCGCTTGGTGGGTGGGAGGGGCGTGGAGCGACGGGGGAGGGGTGTGTATTTGTGGGAGGTGGCCCGGAGGATTGGGCGGCGGATTTCGGGAGGAGGTTCGCAGGAGCGGGCTGGTGAGGGGGAGGGATCGAGCGAAGTGGAGAAGAGCGGGAAGGGCTTGTGCTCGGATGGGATGAGTGCAAAGGGTGATCGGGAAGGGAAGGGTAGAGTCGAAATTTTTGAGGGGTGAGGGTGTATGAGAGAGATGGGGTGGCGGGTGGGCAATGGGTTAAGTGTCGATGATTTAGTTCTTTAGACAGCTAAGAGGTCTGCTCTGGGAAGCCTCAAACGTTGTGGTGGGTTATAGTTTTGGAAGGGATGGGAAAGATTGGATGGAAAGCGAAACTTGGGAAATTTTTTTAAACGCATGGACCACAAATTTGCGTCTTTGGAGAAATCCTCTTTTGAGTAATTTGTAGGAGGACTCAAACTGAAAGAATTAATAGAGAGGTTTTGGGTTAGGAAGCGGTGTTCGAATGGTCAAGCTACATGACGGGATGACTTGATGAGAGGGGACGAAGGAGCGAACGGATAAACTCGGAAAAGGGACAGAAAGCATGTAGAGACAGAGGTCGACAGAAAGGAAGGGCTGGAGTGAGATGGAGAGAGGGAGACTTTTTGGAACATCGGATGACGGTTTTGGGGAGATCTGAAGCAGCACACTGTGAAAAACTTCAGAGGCGCAGAGTATTAGGTACTGCTTGTCTGATGCACAGGTTGTGGCACAGGAGTTGTGGAAGCTGTGGAGGTTCTTCTCAACGAGATGATTGTATTCCGGCCGTTGATCCTGCGGTGAGGCAACTCTTCGCTCCGAGGCGCGAAATTGTCTCAAATTGCGCTTCTTTATCCTCTTCCTTCTGGTCAAGCGAGATAGATGAGAGAGTAAGAGAAAAAAAGGAGACAAAATGAAGAGCTCTTCATATGCTTACATATATTGCAGAATTCGAAGATATTTAAATTTCGGGCTCCCGAAATCCGCAACCGACCCAACTTGCACGCGATCTGCCACTGCCTCTGTACCACTCTTCTTTCTATCCCCCGCCTCTCTCTCCTCTCCCTATCTCTCCCACTTTTCCACTCCCCTTCCCCCTTTTTCCCATTCCCTCTCCCACGCCCCGTGTCTATCCCCCAAACCTCCCCGCCTTTCTCCAACCCCACCTCCACAGTCACCTCCCCCGCCCCTCGGGTGTGTGTTTGTGCAGAGTCGCCCGTGTAGTAGTGAGGGAGAGAGGCGTGCGGAGGGGGGGGAGAAGGGAATTTGGGGAGGCAGGACGGGTAGGGGTCTAAAGTGTAGGGTGCAGGGAGCGGATGAGGGGAAGGGTGGAGGAATGGCGAGGAGGGAGTGGGAGGGAGCATGGGACAAAAGAGGAGGAATGGAGTGTGAGGTTGAAAAGGAAAGCGAAGGAAGGTTGGAGAATGGAGGACTAAAGAAGAGGTAGATATGTAACGGCAAAATATCGAGAGAGAGAAAGGAAGAGATTATAACGAGGTGGCGGGATCGAGTGAGCGCGGATGGGGAATGCGATGGGGCAACGAGAAGAGGAGGAGCATAGGGGGGTTAATAAAATCAGGGAAAGGGATAGGGCGAGGAGATGGGAGGGGTGAGGGTTATGGAGGGAGTGAGTTGAGGAGGAGGCCGATGTGTGGTGGGAATGAGTTGGTGAGGGAGAGAAAGGGTTGGGAGGAAGGTTTGCGAAACAGGTTGGGAGAAAATGGTGGTGTGAGGAGTTGAGTGAAAAGAACGGGGAAGAATGGAGAGAGTGAGAGAGGAAGATGGGGCAAAGAGGTTGAAACGGAAAAGAAGAGGATATCGGCGAATAGAATTTTCTCTGCGGGAAGGGGACAGATGAGGAAAGGAGGCGACGTGGAAGATTGTGGAGAAATGAGAGAGAGCGAGAGTGAGAGATAAAGAGGCGGACGGAAAGACAGAGTGGTGGTGCAGGGTGTGAGGGGTGAAAGATCGGAGGGATGTCGGAAGAGAGAGTGAAGGAAGGAGTGGGGTTGGTGGAGGAAAGAAGGTGCCACTATCTGGGTGGGCTGAGGGATTGGTGGAGGAGGAGGAGGTGGTGGCTGGGCGTAGTTTGTGTGTGCTCGGGGGGAGGAGATGCAGACGGTAGGAGGAGTTGGGGTGAAGGAGAGCGCCGCTTCTGTGAAGGGTGGGTGTGAAGGGGTTACGGGCGACCGTCGGGATGGAGGGAGTTCGGGGTCGGGAGGGGGAGGAAAAAAAGAGAGTCGCATTTTGGGCGTGGAGTTTGACGAATGGACCGATACGCCGAGGTTGAAGTGTCGCTTTTTGATGGGAGATTAGGGAGGACTAGCAAATCGCGGTTGTAGGTGGACGGAAAATATATCGGCCGATCCCTCATTTTTTTCTCTCTCCCTTTTTTTCATTGGCTCATTTTGTTTGACGCACGAGAGGTACTTGCTTGAGCGCGGGGCACGGGGATAGGGGAAATGGGAGAAAGAGAAATATGTACTCATCGATAAAGATTTATTGGAATTTTTCGCTCTTTTGGATATGTGGAGGGAAAAACAAGACATTTTCCATGGGGTCTGATTAGAGAGGAATGAAAGAAGGATCCGAATTTTCGCAGTTGCGAAACTGATATCAGGATTGTCATTCTGAGGTATATGTACAGAAAATTGAGATTTCGGAAAAATACACTTTTCTATTTTTACGGTGAACCAAGTGATTAGCACACATGTACATATATATGAAAGGAAATTTTGAAGGCTAGATGTCTGAAGATTCATTACATTTAATGACGTATAGACACATTCCAAAACTACCGGTAAATTTATTTTATAGTCCGTTTTACGCGGGTGAAACATGTCTGCAGTCTTTGAATGCTGCTATATGGTTTTCATCTTCAGAGCCCTCCAACAATGCTTCGAGATTGGAACAGGATGACGACCGGTGGGTAATTCAACCTCGGAAAGAACAAAGGCCATGTGCGAGCAGAAGGGACACAAAGGAAAAGTGGAGATGATGAGAGAAAAGAGAGGGTGAGCGAGATGAAATGAATTGAAGAACAAGAGATGGAAGAGTCATAGTGAAGCTCATGAGCTTGCCAGAAGGAGAATGTGAGTCGTCGCTTAGAAATATATAGCACTGCTTAAGGGTTGATATTAATGCTGTCGGGAGAGATAGGTGTGAAGAGGGAGGGTGACATGGTGGAATATGAAAGTGAGAACGAGGGGGTGGATACGAATAAAGGAGAGATTAGAGGGTGGAAGAGGAGGAAGTCGCGAGAGAAGATGATGAGGAAGGAAAGATGAGAATCGGGAGAGTGGGAAGGACGAGGAAGATATTCGGAGGGAAGCGCGCCTCCTTTTGCCCGTAACATAAGGGAGGCTCTTGCTGAAGTAAAGTCGTACAATAGGGGTGTGTGAGAGAGAGGAGGATGGTAGTGGATTCAGGGGGCGCGCTTGGAGAGCGGTTTTCGGGAGGGCGCGAGTGTGGAGGGACAGGAGTGAAGGAAGAGCTGTGGAGGGGAAGGGGAGGGGATGGGAGGAGAAAGAAAGAGGTGGAAGGAGGGAATGAAATGAGCTGAACAAGGGAAGTTGATAAGGGGATGGGAGAAAGGGGACAGTAATTAGTTGCCTAAGGCCTGGCGGGAATGAGCAGAGCAGGAGAACAAGATAGAGAGTTGGGGAGGGGTGGGCACTGGGAGAGAATCTGGGGTGGGAGAAATGAGGGAGATAGAGGTGGAGAGAATGGGTGAGGGAGATGTAGGGAAGAGGAGAGTGGGCGTGTGCACGGGAGAGAGTTCCTGGGAGTCATGTAAGGCGTAGGGGTAAGGTTGGAAGAAGAAGAGGGAGGATTCGGGTGACGGAGAAGTATGCGAAGAAGGAAACAAATGGCGGAAGAAATGTGGGGAGGAGGACGAGGAAGGAATGCTTATAATTTAATGGGAGTTGAGAAAGGGAGAGAAGGTAGGGATTTCATCGTGATTAAGAGTTTGGAGAATTGGAAATTTCCTAACTGACGAACCAAAAAAAGTGCTGTGCAGTACTAAGAAAAGGGGCTCGAAATCAAGAAAAACATGAGCATCCGTGGGAGGAAAAAGATTAAGAAGGGCGAATAGGTGATATAGAATGTACAAGATCGGAGTACGTATGTGACGAAATTTTGGGCTTCCAGTGGGGAAGCATCATGATAATAAAGCCACAATAAAATGATAAATACGTGTAGCAGAAACAGGATCCGGAATAGCTCGGCCGAAGGGATGGGACCGGTGGGAGATGTCGCGAAAGGGATTCCGAGGAAAAATAGAACGAGGGGAGGGATGGAAGGTTGCTCCGTGGCGGGGGGTTGAGAGACGCGAAGGGTGGGTGGGACCTGCGATGTGCGGGAAAATGGTAAAGATGATTAGCTGGTTGGGGCAAGGCGGAGCGTGGATTACAGGAGGCGCGTACGCTCGGGAAACATAGCCAAGGTAGAGGGGGTCGACGGGCGAAGAGAGTAAATATGAGGCGGCGGCGGCGGAAGGCAGGGAGGGAGGCGGTGAATGCGCTTACCGCTGGTTTTAAGGGAGCCTGAGAAAATTTACCCGGGAGGCATGGAGTGGAGAGAGGCGGGAGGAAGGGATAGAAGAGGATACAGAGGCCGCCGTCTCGCCCCTCCACCTCCTTCTCCCTCCCCGCGCACGATGAGTTAAAGGAGGAAAGGGGTCGTGGGATGTCGTGTGGCCGAGAAAGAGCCGGGACGGAGAATGGGGCTTCGAGGGTTCGAGTGGGAGCAGAGGGGGTGTGAGGGGAGTGTCCGTCGCGTCTGGGGGAGGGTTCTCGGTGAGGGTAGTTTGAGAGCGGAAGGAGAGAGGAGAGTGGTGCGGTTAAAGGCCTCCTTCAAGAGTGCAGCGGTAGTTTAAGTATGGGTGGACGTCGGGGCGGGAGTCGGGGAGTATGACGGGGTGTGTGTGTACGCGTGGAGCAGGGATAGGATAGTGAAGGGGTCGGAGAGGGGGGTTGGGAGTTAGAAGAGCGTTAGGGCTCATCCGGGAAGAGAGGAGTAAATCGAATTATCGTGTCGAAGGAGTGTAAGTGGTCACTCCTACGCTTGTGCTCTCCTACCACTCATCTCTTCCTTTCTCCCCAAACCCCTCCTTCCCTCGGCCAGTAACCCTACCGGAAGATACGCACTGCGGGACACAGGTGCGTCAATCCGAAGAGTCCTCCGGTGAGAAACTTTCATGACAAAGTCCACTCATGTATTCCGAAGACTCCTTCCGCCCCTTATCTTTCCCTCCTACGACCTCCTTCCTTCCGCATAACTCTGGGAATAATAAAAATGAAATAGACTGCCTGGGAGTAGTTATGTTCAAGGAATTGTTTTCTTTTTCTTAAGCGTAATTTGTCCATTCTTCTGCCCTTTCTGCTGTCGGATTAGGTCATTTATTTGCACTACGAAAACAATCAGCCATTTAGAATAATTTTTGCAATTATATTACGCTGGAAATTGGAAATTATTATAATTTTGAGCCTAAAGGTGAATTTAGATATTTTTAATAACTCAGAAACTACTTATATTTACCAAGATGTTTACTAGTAATTAATTACGAACTTTCAGTACCGACGACCTTTCTATTTCCATAGCCTTCCCTTTTGCGTAACACAAATAAGTAACGCAGGATACTGAATGATGTTTGAATATTTTTCAGTGGAAGGGTTTATTTTCCTCGTAGTGGTCAACGTAGAATTTCTTTACGATAAAGTTTTGTGAAATCAATAAGAAAGTTCTTGTTAATCTTACTCCGGGAATCGGATTATTATGGTAAATTGTACATTAATGCTCTCATTAACGACTGAATCTTGATTCCCTTGATTAAAACATATTTTTGGTACTGAATCATGTTTGCATAGGAGTGCATAATACCTCTCATGCAGAAAATCATCAGTACGATACAATGATGTATTGCTGACCTCACTAATTTTTCTTTGAGGTTATACAAATTTCTAATTCGTAACATCCTCTCCTTTCTCCCTAATATTTCACCGAAATATTCACGAAATCTAAAAAATATAAACTATTTAATTAAAAATCAAAGAACTCGCCATTCTAATGTAGGGCCTACCATAACTTATTAGTTGATGAATTGTTTTATTTGATTTGGAAAATCTGGCAACAGACTTAACCTTTCGACGAGGATATGATTGTGCGACGTACTTTGCTATTACACAATTGGGTTCGGTACGAATGAATGGATATGCTCTGGCGTCTGTGTTCTGGTTTTTGCCTGTGAATGAAAGGGTGTAAAAGGGGTTTGTGAGTTTATTCCACAGTTTTCGTTATGGCGCCCTTCCATTTTCATCTCGCGTGCGAAGGAAGGAAAAAAGATGACCCCTTGATCCTGAACCCTTCCCCGAATCGGTATCATTGCCAACTTCCGGCCCACCCTTGACGCTTCCCTAGATTATTGTCGATCAGCCCGAGTGAACGGTTAACGGAGAGATGGGAATCGAGTGGGAGGAGACTGGAGCGGAATGGACGGATCTCATTGGACGAGCCAATCGGGAGAGGGAATCGAGGGAAGGGATACCCCGCTATAGATCGTGCAGGGAAATCGGGTTGAGGCGTTCTCACAATGTATCAAGGGTCACATTGTATCAAAACGCTTAGAGTATTTCACTTGAAGAAAAGGAAGTGGAGAGCGTGCACGTATGCTGCAAATCGTGAGAAATCAGCACAATCAGAAGAAAAATTATGCTATGAGCTTACCTCGGCGTTGGTCAAATAAAATATTGCTACTTGTGCTTCAGGTCTGGAATTCAAAATTTATGTGAATTGGGTATTTATTGTGGTTTTATTAAGTGGACATGGTTTTTAATTCATTAGGTAGAGAACATTTTAATATTCCCTTCGAATTTTTCAAATTTCTACGAATATAGTGTACTCGCCTCATGTTTTCCACCTCAAGTCACGTCACCCCTCTTAGAAGGTCAGTATTTATTCGGTCTTGTAGTTGGTTTAGGTGTGGGAAGGTAAATGTTATATTTATTGTATAATCGCAAGCTTTACTTTGTAGAACAAATCTATTATTGGAAAAGGAATAGAAAAAACACTTGAAATGCCAACTAAACTTTTATTAATGCGACCCGGGTTTCGACAACTCTAGTCACCTCCAGGCTGAAGATGTCGTAAGGAGTCGAAAGCCAAGCCGTTTAGATAGCATTTATTGTAAATTATTAGTGCTATGCTAATTCCTTTTCTAAATATTTTCACGTTCAAAGAGCATTCAATGCTTGGCGGAATCCATCCAATTCGCTTTTCCTAAGGTGTAGCGGTCTTTCATTCATGTGATAATAATATTAAAAACTTTACTTTACACTACTAGATAGCTTCATTTGAAATTGTAGGTTATTTTTGAAATGTAGAACTACTTTTTTCCATTTCTATTGAACACCATGGACCTTACGTCTTTTGATCCCATTGAGTTTTTGCTATGAAATCGTGAGGAATTCACTTGGAGGCGTGTGCTGCCAAGATGACCAAGAAGAGAAAGAAATATAGCGAACGATGGGGGTGGAAGCAAAAAGTGAGAGAAAGAAATCGGTGGTGGTTTGTAAAAAAAACACACGCGTGTAGTGTGCCCGATGGGGAGCGGGAGAAGTCAAGAGAGAAAACGACTTCGTCCGGTAATAAGGAGCGAGGACTTTTCCCACAGACTAGCGAGCAGAGGATGTTCTGGGGGGGGGCGAGATGGAGGACGGGGGCAAGTAACGGGGGTGGGAAAGGAGGGCGGAATGAAGAAGTGCGATCAGAAGGGATCAGCCAAGGGTAGCACGATTGGAAAAATGAAAGGGGGCGTGGGAAGTTGTGAAGAAAGTGAAGAAAGGTTTGAGAAACGTTTGGATCGCATAGCATTGGAATAGTTAAGGGTAAGATGAGTTTGGACAAGGAAATCTAATGAATGGGAAAGAGGTCTCGGATTTAGCGATTCAACAGCGCAAATGACAAAATGGCTCAAGATAATGTTCAATGGAGTTTCATATACATAAATACGTATTATAGTACGTTAGCGCTCAAAGAGGTTCTTTCTTGGTGAACTTAGTACATTTGGTACTTCTAGATGAGTTTAATGTAGTCCAGATATCATTCGTATGAGGCAACGAAGTCATATTGCATTACAAGTTAATAGCAAAGCTAGAAGGTAGAATATCTAATCGAGAGTCATAATACATAGATGTGTATGCTTCGTCCAGGTTTTCGTCCATTTTTCTTGTTGTCAATTATCTTTCTTGAATGAACCATTTCAAATTCTAGATCTAGGGATCACTAGAATTTAATTTATTGTCATTATTGTTTCCCTTCGGCCGTGGTAGAGAGGACTCCATCATTCAATCTTCCAGCTTAATTTCACATTGGGATATTTCCCATGACCCGCAAATGGTGGAGGAATGCTCCGAAGCCAATTAACTCGTAATAGTACGTAGATATAAACTAGAACGTAAGTTCTTCCACCCATAATAATATTACCTATTTGGCTTCGATCGTTATGTGCACGTAGGGAATAGGTACGCTTTTCCATTCCCCACCATCTACTGCGTATGGACTGAAAATTACGTACACGAAATCGAAGGGAGGTTTTTTTTCTCGGCTTTTCCCTCCTCCTGCCGATGAATTGGCGTAATAACGGTCATCGGACGGAATTTCCCACGGGAGCCAATACGGGGCGGAACATACATGCAGCTGCATTACTCTCGCGCGCAATTAATCGCTGCGCCAACACGGTTCGACTCTCCCACCCTCCTCCCCCTACTGTTCCAACCCTCCTCTTCAACCCGTCCCCGTTCATACCTCCCCTCCCGACTGACCGACCCCATCCACCCTCTTACCCCACCCCTCCGTCCGCCCTCCTTCCTTCCCACCCACACCGCTTCGCCATTCCCCGCATTCCTCCTCCCCTCTCCCCCGCAATCCACCTGCTACCGCGGACCATCAATTTTTCCTTTAAGAAGCATGTGAGCGGGCATGGACGGGTTTTTATCAAGCATCATAACCGGCACCAAAGGAGAGTCAGCTCGGAGGGCATTCGGGTGGACTGAAAGAGTGAACTGGAGTGGAACTTGGCAATAATTACTGCGTGCCAGAGATACATACAGGTGTCCCGGGTGAACGGACTAAATCATACAAAACAAGGGCTAGTGTTACGGGAGAGAGGCGGCGTAGTAATCGCGGGAGTGGGAATTGAATAAACGAGCAGGGGTGAGTGAAACATATTGAGTGGGCATATCATATTCACGAAATGTGTGGTGAGAGGGGGAAGGCAGCGAGAGAAGGATCTAAAACTTGGTACCTCAATGAGAGGAGTGTTAGCGAGGAAAGTAATTTAGGTAAGCGCTGAGGTAACTGGCGTAAAAGAGGCCTTGTATATAATTAAGTCAATGGAGGAGTGAACGAGTAAGCAATCTTTGAATGCTCGTAATGAATGCTCCGAACGCCAGGAGGACGAAAGGAAATAGGCAATAAACTCGACACAGTGAAATTCTAAATTATAGGTCTATGAATTCATTGATGCCGATATTTATCTATACAGTTGGATAAAGGGAAGAACCCATTTATTTTAATTATATGTGCAACGACAGATGAAAAATTCATTGTTTTTTTAACATCTGCGAAAATATGATAACCCACTTGTTCTTGCCACAGTGGTGCAGAAGTAATGTATCTAGGCTGAAATGGTTCAGCTGTAAAAATTATTAGGATCATTTTGGAAAAAATGAAAGTGCATTGAGATGTTTAGCTATTTTACTATTTTTCCGAAATGGAGATAACGCATTTCGTCAGGATTTTAGAAAGATAATGAAAACGTTGACCATGAATTACGCTGGGGCAGAATTTAAAATGGCAGTCGCCTGTATAACTTTATGTGCTGATTTTATGAATATGTAAACTGTATTTTACAAAGAAGGATTTGAATAGGTCAGCGAAACAGAATAGTCCGAAAACCCAGAAGATATAATGGATGACTGACTAGATGCAGGTGTAATGTAATTTATTTTATATCAAAGCTACTCGCATAAGTTTTATGATATCCACAGTGATGAGTCTGTACTCAAAGTTTCAGAAAAAGATTTTAGATATTTATCTATAAATATATATAATTTTAAATCACCATGTTGATCGTCAAAATTCCCAGGACGTTCTCTTTGACCGTCGAATCGCGATTTATTTAGGAGTCAAGAGAACCAAAACTTTTCGCAACGAACATTTTTATTTTCTTTAATATACTTAAAATATGAATCCACAATAGCTTCCTCGTGGCCAGAAAGGAAGAGAAACGACTTGGACGATGTCGGACAGCAGGAGTTGACGAAGACACATGGGATGGTAGAGAAGAGGCGGATTTGGTCGGACGGGAGGCGCCGCTTCACGGCCCAGGTATGCGAAGGAAGTAAAAAAAAGGGAAGGAGGGTGAGATGAAGGTGGAGAAGGCGGAAGATTTAGTCGATGCCATGGAAGCCATCGGACGACACTCGAGTCCCTCCGAGGCAGTGAAAGAGAGAGAGGTGGGTGCGGTGGTGGTGGGCTCGGGGTGAAGGGATGGGAATGGGGGAGAGGGGCAGTCGTCGTGGCGAGTCATAGGCCGGAAAGTAAAAAAAAAGGCTAAGGAAACAAAGACTTTTGGGAGGATGTAATCCGGGGATGGTTGGAACGAAGGGTTTGAGGGTAGAAGGGGAGGATGGGCTAGGTTTGATGCTGCGCTGGCGAGGGGAGAGAATTTTCAGGTCGTAGTGGGCGGATACAATCAAGAGAAGCGTTTGAACGATGGGTCGAGAAGGGGAGGAGAAGAGAGAAAAGGATGGGCCGATGTGGGAGGAGATGGAAGGAAATGGTTTCCTACGGAAAGAATGGGGTTAGATGCCGAATGAAGAGGATAGGAGGCAAGACGACGGCGGGGGGGGGCGAGGTTGAAGGAGGAGGTGAGGAGACAGAGTGAACAGGCAGTGGAAGGAGAGGAATAGCCTATAGGGAGGAAAGGCACTCCAAGACCGGAAAAAATAGAAAAAGAAAATTCGGTAGGCGGCATTTAAGTGAGGTAAAAGGTGAAAGGGAAAGTGCATCCCAGAGGGAATTAATGGACCATCTTTAGGGTTCAAAATGGAGAAAAAGGCAATGATATGAAAATAGAATAAGCGAAGAGATTATGAAAAAATCGATGGCCTATGCCTGTGAAAACTTATAGGATGTATTCAATTCTAGAGAAAATAAAGTCCGTCACTTAAGTCCATCCGTATTGAAAAGTAATTAAGAGACTTTGGAAAGATCATAACGTTGTATTAATATGGTATTTGCACATAGTATGTAATTCAAAGTCGAGATCTATAGCGCTATGGAGAATGCAAGCCAACTTGTAAGTCACATAGAGTGGCGTATTTTTTCAAGCGGCCCACATTATAGTGGGTTCTAACGCCGCCTCAAGAAGAGATGTTGCGTCGTCAACAGTTTGATTCAAATTATCATTATATGTCATTTTCCAACAAATACGTTTAAGAGTAAGAAAAGACTTTACAAAATCGTAAGCGAATTGCAAACTGTTATCACGAATCATCTAATTTAAATTTTATTTTTAATGCAAACTACAATTACAATATGAACTTAGCCATTATGTATTTTCTTATGTTTTATTTTTTTAATATATTAAGCGCACTCCATCTAAATGTTTCAAGAAATCTGAGTTCACAAACCATTCTGATTTAATTAATTATAATTAATGATACGTACCTTTTCAAAACAATTCAAATATCAAGTGATTTCTCGGTAGAAATCATGTGATCAGCTTTCATGTTTATTTAGAAAAAAACATGTAGGTGAGCCTAACTAAATTGATCGTAAGGATTGAAAAGGAATGTGAATAACTCATTTTCCGAGCTCAAAAAATTAAATAGTTGTGCTCTGAGTACAATTCATTACCCTTTGTGGTCTATTTAAGAACTGAAAGCCGACTTTCTAGTATTCGTATCTATGACTATAAACTAATCATATCAAGTCTCACTGTCTTAAAACGAAAAATATCCATCTCCCACTGTGGTAACACGAGGTAAACATTCGGTGCCGTGACTTAAAAAGAAGTAATGAAGTAGTGGAAAGGATTGTTTAATTTGCTCTATCACATACACTACGTACATAGTCAGTACATTTAACTTTTAGACGAAAATGTGTACATTTCACATGTAAGCAATTTAAATCTTTTACCAAATAAATGCTTTTGGTAGCCAAAGTGAAATTTTTAGTTTAAATAACACCATTAACCGAGAAGAAGTTTTAGAGAGACTTATTCAGTGGACAAAGCGTTTCCTGATCGGAAAGTGACCGGCATAAATCCTGATGCTTTGGGATAGTCGTACCTAAAATCCATGCAGTGCAATTTTCCAGGTTATCATGACATTTGGAGGATGTTTTATAATTTTTGCTTGGCTTTCATGATTTTTCCAGTCGTTTTTCTTTCTATTGAGCAAATTACCAATCTTTGAACAATTTCAGCTTGGATATCTTTGCTATTAATGGAGATTCCATGATATATTCAAGGGCGAAAATAACCACGTTTTAAAACTGTAGTGGATAATAAACACCATCCCTGCTCGAGAGTGAGGGTTAAATATGTAATGATTCAATTCTGGGGTGAAATCTTTCTGCATGAGTCATTGTCGGGAGCGTATTCAAAAGTTGACGTATCTTGATGCTCAAATGAGAAAAACTATGCGATGATATATTTAAAGTAGGAAAGACGATTTTTGCCTTATTAGATTGTTGTTAGTACAATTTAATCGTTAGAGGGTGTTCGAGACTCATGTACCGTTGGAAAGTTAGTAAATTAGGAAAAAACTATTTTTATCTCTTAACTGTTAAGGCATTAATTTCATGGACTGTAAAATATCAGAAAAATAGTTATCCTCCATAATATTCTTAGTTTATTACGGTTAATTGACACCCTTGGGTAAAGTAACAAGTTCAAGATGCATTGGCTTAGTTTATGAACTGTTTGAACTTTTTACGATTCAGTATAACCAGAGAAAATAAATGTAGCCGGTTGTCTACAGAGAAGGCCACAAAGGGGCCGCTACAAAGATAAAAATGTTATATTTCCAATCTTATAGTATCTCCAAAGGAAAACGTAGAATTTTCAAGGGATGTGGGGAAAGATTTAGAGTAAAAGAGAGATCTGAAGGAGGGAGGAAAATGAAGGCCAAGAGAAAGAAAAAGTAAGGAAAAGACAAGGAAAGTGTGGGGTAGTAGTGAAGGATCGGAAGGGGAGGAAACAGGCGACAGAGGAAGGAAATCAGTGTAACTAATTTATTGCCCCCCGGAATGGGGTAACACAATGACGAAAGGTGTGCGATGGAGGATAGGGTCGGCAGGGAGAGAGGGAAGAAGCAGAGGGAGCCGAAGGCAGTGGTGGAGAGAAGCTGAACCCATAGCCAAAGGGAGGGAGAGATCGTGTGACTTGGCGAAGTGGACCCCAATTGATAGAGGGAGGGAAGGAGTCGCAAGAGGGAAAAGGACTGCTTGCGTGGGGGAGTAGGAAAAGGCATGAGAACGGACGAAATCAGAGGACCAGGCTGAATGATAGTAGAAATGCGGCAGAAATTGACTAAGGGAAAAACCAAGGAGAGCAGTAGAGAATGCATGGAAGAGTGGATATTTGACCAAAGATGAAGCGCTGTTGTTTCTATTGGAAGTAATTAAATAAAACTGAATGATTAACACTTGAAAGTAATCTTTGTCGTACAATTTTTGATTAAAATTTTTACCGTGATAAGTAATAAGCAATAAATAAAAATTTCAGTCACATAGCGAACCTGATAACAATCTAAATCACTATTATGGTACAGCGCATTCAATATCTCAACACCGAAAGTGAACAACGCCATTCAGTTTCGATTAGTAACACCTACGAAATTTTCTCCTTAGTGGAGAGTTCAAAAGAGGTTCTAATGTTATCCCATTGGTCCATATAGATAAGGAGAATTCCACTTAAGTCAGTAAAAGCATACCTTAGAATGAAAATTCTAAGTCCTCGAAAAATGAAAAATTAAGAAACATGAAACTTTGCTGGTCCATTAGGACCTCCGCATCCATGTTTAGCGAAAGATTGAGGCAGTGCTTGGGAGCGCGAACACAATAGGCGAATAGAGTAAGGATAAAAGTTGCAGATAGGGGAGTATTTTGAGAGAAGGGTGCAGGTTGAGGAAACGAAATTAAGTTTCGGAAAAAAGATCCGGACGAAGCACTGCGGGACGAGGTCATGGGAGGATGAGGAGGGGAAGTGACGCGAGGAGAGGGAACGGAGTAGTGGAGGAGGAGGAATCGTTTGTTTCGGTGGAGACGGTTGAGAGGACTGTTTATTTTACGCAGCGTCACGGGAAAAAAACAAGAAAAAGAGGGAATTAAATGGATGGGGAGGAAAAGAGAGACGGGAACGGGGGAAGGGGAGAGAGCCGGGGGGAGGAGGAACAGTGGGGGGTGGGTGGGAAGAAGTGGATTGGAAGGAGGGCTCGAACTCCGCCTTCTCATCGTTGATTCCCTCCTCTGGGGTGACGCATGCCCACCTCAAGCCACAAAACCTAACTCTCTCCGTGGGAAGAAGAGAAAATCTTATTCCACTACGACTCCTCCTCGCCCTTTCCTTTCGGTGTAGCCCCGTGGAGTTTTTTCCATCTTCTTCCTCTTTTTTACTCCCATTCTTTTCCTTCCCTCCTCTCCATCCTACATTCCGTCTGTTCCTTTTCCAATTCTCGAAAGAAAATGCATTTTTCATTCGACGGGTCTCCAATGTGGTCTTTTTTTTTACGATGAGGTGACACTTCGCCGAGTGTGGAGCGCCTTTTTTCTTCTTCTTCTTTCACTTCCTCTAATTATCTCTTCCCTTTGCATTGCGAGGCGCGGGCCTCTCCACCCCAGATAATTAAACAATGAAACATTTCTCTGGGATCTCCTTCCGAAACCTACCCAGGGGTTTCAACTACTACAGAGGTGCGGTGCTCAACGGCTTCCCTCCAGAGTCCTCAAGAAGGCGTCCCCTCCCTTTCTCGCCGTCTGGATCTTTGATGTGTTTGGGAAAGAGCAAGGGCGAAGGAAATAAGGAAGAGCGAGTGGGTCCGGGCGGTTTCGGAATGGAAAAGGGAGGAAGGCTGCGGGTGGGAGAATCGGAGACCGGCCTATAAAGTACGGCTGGCAATTCGCTCGTCACACTGTTCCCCCATTTGTCTCCTCCAACAGCACCGCCTACAAAGGCAATCGGATGTCGCCGCTTTCTTCCCCTCACCCCTCCTCCCTTCTCTCCCCCACCCCATCCCGATCCCACACGGCATTTTGCGCCTCTTTCCCCCCGGTCCTCCCCATCCCCCCTAGAAAGGCATTCCGCCTCGCCACAGCATCTCCGCGCCGCCTTACAAACCGCTTCGGAATGAAATAATGGCATATCCGACTTTGCGAATACAGCCACCCCCGAAGTCAGCAGAAAAAGGCGAGGGGATGGGGAACGTTTTGTGTTGTGGAGGTTAGGGCGGGTGGGGCGGCGAGAATGGGGAGGACGTCCCAGACCGCTAAACGCCTTATCACGCGGCCTCCCTCCCTGACTTGTTCCTCGCTCCCTCTTCCATCACAACCCTCCTTAGTTCACTTCCCACCGACTCTCTTTCTCTGTTGGAAAAACCTTTACGCGTTTCACACCTAAGAAAGACATCGCCCACCAGAGATTGTTGACGTCTCGTAATTTGAGCTTAAAATTGCTAACAACTAAAGTGTGTGAATAAAAGTTCCCTTGGCAGACTTTGGACCTATAACAAAATTCACAGGAGTAGTTGAATTCAGAATATGAACAAAATTGTGAGCCAGTAAGTAATTCAAGTCAAATTGTCTCTAGCACGTGCAAATCAAATCCACCAACTTAACTCAACGACATACGATATAGGTTTCTGTCAAACGAAAAAGTAAATGAGACATTAGCAGATGAAAAGTTTGCTTTGGCTGAGGAAAAATTTACTCTTTCCCCTGCAACTTCACATCACGGATCGTGGGAGATAACTTTGAAGTTATTGGCAAGTTTTCACCCTCAAGATGAATTAAATAAATGAAAAACATACATTAACTGGTGATAGGTAAAATATAGAAAGTTTTCCTCCTTGGTAAAAATTCCAGTTATTAAAAGACTAACAAGAAAATCAAAATTTCCCTTGATTAAGATACCCTACCATGCATAAGCTTTTCAGGAGCGAACTCCGTGGTATCAATTTTTTTCAGTCATGATTTTATTTTACGAATTTCAGTATCCCAAAATATTTATTTTGACGGACACTTTGTTGGCGCTATTTTTCTCTCTATTAGTTTCAGTTCTAGTAAGCTTACTGTATCAAGTCTGCCAACGGAATCCATGACTATTTCATCATGTATTGCCTAAATCAAAATATTTTTCCAATAAATTTTGTAAACTAAGATATTATACTATAAAAGAGATTAAATATTAATTTTAATGCGATTTCGGTTGGAAAGGTGTCAATTGGCTGCATGTCAAATCTTTATCTGTTTTTCATCTGTGTGTTAAGTATACAACTTCTGGGCGTGTCTTTTCTTTAGGACTGCTCCAATTATACGATTTACCAGTATTTATTCCTCTATTTTTTTATGCTTCTATGCGCGTTTTGTCTTGGTCACACAGAAAATGCAAAATCTGGGGTGTAGATCGGGGAGAGAAGGAAGGGGATGGACTGCGATCGGATGGAAGTTTAGTGGGGATAATAAATGTACGTTGCTCGAAAAATATCATAGATTATTTTGAAAATTTCCGTTGAGTGACCGAATATACACAGAAGTATCCCCGCAATCAAGCTTACTTTTTTCCATTGATACGCAAATGAGAATTTAGTGCCAGAATCGGCCCCACTAAGGAGGGGCAGCGGGAAAACATTGCATAATGCATATGTAGACAATCAAAGAGCATACGTATATGTTGTGAACATGAAATTTGAGATTTCTAAGAGTGGGAGGTTGGGAAATGCAAAGATAAGAGTTAAAAGGGAAATAAAATGGGTTGGTGCTGGTGAAGGCAGAAGGTTCGGTTACGATTAACTTAGGTAATGGCCAAAATATAATAGGAGCCTGCCCCATATTGAAGAAATAGTTTTTAAGGATCAGTTGATTGTATTGAGACCGATAATCAACTTACGAAGAGTAACCTACAAGCATAGTGATAAAGTACAATTAGGTCTAGGTCAAATACCTGTAACATCCAGCCATAATGAAGAGATAGGAAAAGTACGTGTACCATGTGTGGACGGCGGCAAAAAATCATCAGGTTTTTGAAAGTAAGGCTGAAACCAGGCACTGCATAACTGAAGCATAGAAATTGGAAATAATAATTGTGGAAGCTGCAGAGGAGATTCCAATCTGGGGATACAAGGCACCAAAGTAGTCTTCGTAGTTCTGCAAACGAGAAGTTACAGCTTGTAATTTTTCCATTCTTGCTTCAGTTTACTCTCTTAACAGACGTGGTAGTAGCCAAATACTATTGAGGCAACTTTACCACGTTACTTATGGGTGATCTCGGAAGACAGAGTCAGTTACTAAATTATCGTCAACCGGAAGGACAGTAATCAAGCAAAATTCATCAAAATAATCTCGCGAAGTAAATAGCTAAATATTGACTACCGCAAATTGGTCATGAAATACCGATCAAAAGAAAGTTCAACTGAACTATTGAGATATTTTGACAGATGAACAGCAACTATCACCAAAGAGAAATGACAGACCAGCAATGGAGAGATATGTTATTGCTTAGAATGAAAGGGTTATGTTAGGGTTACCTGGGATGACATGGAATGAAGATGGTATGAAGAAAGCACTTGCAGAAATATATTTACATCTACGCTATAAGGAGGGCTTCTAGAGAAAAAAGATAAAACAAGAACCCGATAGTTAAAACCTTCTCAAAAAATCAATGAAATTAAGGTATACAGGAAGCAAAGAAGACCGTTAAAAATGTATTGTATGCTGATGCAAAGGGGTCAACAAGAACATGACAGAAAATATTAAAACTACACACCAACAAGAACAGTAATACTTCTGAAACAGAAACGCGAAATGATATGTATATATGATGCATCTAAATACCAAACAGGACGATACTGTTAGAAGTTAATAGCAAAGTAAATTGATGGAGGAAATGGACGATGCTAAGCGTCTAAGCGTTGGGAAGATATTATGTAAGGCTAAAGCGAAACGAACAAGGACGACATGGACTCAGATAATTCGGAGACCTGAACAACTATGCAACAAAAGACCGGGAGAAAGTCGTGGCATCAGGGAGAGGCGATAAAAATAAAGTAGTTATCAAGGCGCTTGTAGACAAAGTTAACTATATCATTTTTTTTCGTCTCCGGGGTAACTTCATGATATTTCCATAACATATTAATCTGGTATGAAATTATTGACTTTGTAATTCCACACACTTCTTTTAGAACACCACCTAGGTTTCGAAGTTGAACGCCATCATCAGGTAGTTACTTGTTGATGACGTTCAACGTTGAAACCTGGGTCGTGTTCTAAATTAGGTGTGTGGAATTACAAGTTCAATAATTTCATTTAGCTATATTATTTTTAGTATAATAAAAAATAGTTAACAGAGTAGACGGACTCTCAGCTACAGAGTTTCGAAAAGACTGTAATAAATGTGATTTACGAGAAAATGAAGACCAAAAGAAATAAGAAACGCCAAAAATTGAGGCTGGCGTCACAAGCAACCAATGAATTTAGCCAAATTATTCCTAGAGGTGTATTAGTAAAACGTTTTAAGGCAACCTGTCGGAAGGCTAATTTGGATTCAAGATGAGCAAAGGAGCGAGGGAAGCTATACACCTAAGGCCGTAGGTCTGAGGGTAGAGAAAAACAGGATTCGAGTAACCTACTATTTAACGTAGCATCCATTGAATAGGAAATACATTACACATTGCATAGGACAAGCATAGTAAAATCGCTGGAAAAATTCATTGATCAAATTTTAAAACTTCGAAAGAAAAATTGTAGCAAAATGAATGTTTAACTAAATATAGATGTTAGATAAGGATGAAGTTTACCAACTCCGCCATGTAATATGTACTTGACAGATAAGTAAAATAAGGTCAGCAGCCTTCTCCATTACTTCTGCTGATGAAAAATGCTTTCCATGAGGGTATTTATTCAGATTAAGGAACAGGAAAAACTTGCATGGGTCTTTATCAAAACCGGAAAATGATTTTCGCGAAATATCCAACAACAACATTTCCCATGTGCGGTCATGCAGCTCCATTTAAAAACACCTAGCCCCTTCCTTCGGAATATGGCCTTTTCGATTGATATGTCTTAAACATAACTCTAGTATTTTCCTCAGTTGTGGGTGATGTAACAACACGCTGATCCACCATTTCCTGAAACTCGGTAAATCATATTACCATAGCTTTCCCAACAGGAGCTCTGGGTCCACCTTATGCATAAATTGATTGTCTCTCCTTTTCAGACATGTCAAATCCCCTTCAAGTTGTATTCTAGGAAATGAAACTTAAAATCTTCATAAGCCTTCTGTAGTATTATATAGACCTCGTGAGAGATTGTTCAGACGAAAGTAAGTTATCAATGCAGTCTATTACTAATCACCTGTTGCCTCCTTACTTGCTTTTTGTCCACTGAACATGCTTCAACTTGCAGCAGCTACCACTTATGAAATATTGGAGTAAAATCAATGAACTTTGTACCATCTATAAATTACACATTAATCTAACAAAATGAAATAATAATAATAATAATAATAATAATATATTTTTTCACCATAAATTAATTGAAGAAAACATTCACGATGAAATCATTATTATGAAAAACCATCAAGCGTGAAAAATAAAAATGGATGCTAGGCATTTGAGAAAGACATATAAGGACGAAAAGAATTATCGCCTGAAAAATAGGTCTTCTAAATACAGGCGGAAGAACCCAATTTCGATATTAGATAACTTTGTTTATGTTAAAACCTTGCTATGTGTCCCAGGGGGCATCATAACTTCCTTGGAAACCGCTGGCGGAACAGTGAATGGAAATGGCTCCCTTTCTAGATGTGCAAGTTTCACACCAGTAGAGCGTATTGCGGGGTGGGAACTGCTCTCAATTATCAAATCCATTTTCATATTTTGAGAGTGAGTTTTTAAAGAAGACTGGAGGACCAATCTTCTAAATGAAAGACTTCCAGTGCTGGTTAATCAAACAATTGAATCGCTTAAGCGAATATTTTGCGTTTTTTTTACATCCCAATGCTTTGCTTGTAAATATTATTAAGTTCTTACTGGTTGACAGTAAAAAGTATGCATTTAAATTGAAAATTTCAATCTTTTATGAGCCCATAAGAAATAATTTATCTACCAATCATAATTATCCGAACTAACCCGAAGGTTAGTTTGATAGGAGAGGATAAAGCTCGCTCTATATCAATCACAATGGCGTGTGACATGAAAACACCAGGGTTGAGGAGTCCGTTCCTTACTCTGTTCTGGTTACCTAGAAATACCTAGCACCAGAAATATCACACACTTTGGATGAAGATGGAGGTACTCAGAGGTATCTCTGGGAGTCTTAGACCAGCCCAGTAGCCCAGAGCTCACGCCACTGAGCTACCATGTACCTTAAAAAATCATAAAATGAGCATTTCATACACATTACCGCTCAGAAAATAAAATACATGATCGAGCAAGGCTTCAAAGCGTTAGGTAAAAATTTCCAAGTATAGTTATATAAAAAAATTATGTACTTACATATGTTCAGCTCTAAAACTCGACTCATTACGAAAAAATAAACTATCTGGTTCAAAATTGTTTCTTAAGAGTAGTTTCAAGTATCCTTTGGAATACGAAGTTCTTCAAAGAACGAATATATAAGTGGTATACCAGAATTCATATAAGCTGTATTTCTTAATTAGAGGAATCCATGGTGTATTTTGCGTTTCCCGTGCGAATATATGCGAGCTATATTGTCTTTCTCTATATTTCACTTGATTACTGTTAAAAACTGGAAATCGTAAATTAAGACGAACACTTCAATAATGTGTTCTATTTCTCACCTGAAATTGGATTTAATTCTTAATTCTCATAGTCGAGATATTTCAATTTCCTTAGATTCACGCCAAAGAAACGTGTCGATCTTCGAAATCAATTTACCGATCGGGATTCAATACTGGATTTCAAATTCTATTCTCAACCTCTTTCGCATAGATTTGTCTCCGTTTCGCAGAGTACGTTCTTCAAAATCTCCTTAACCCTTAGGTCTTTTGGGTAAATAGCTCCGGGAAAGTTTGGTGAACTACTACGGCCTCCGAAGTTGTTGGCTCAAAAATGGAGACGTAGGGGAGCTAAAGCTCGGCAGAAAGGGGCGGGTTAAAGATGAAGGAGCTTGAGTATTTTGTGGAGTTAGGACGACGTGAGTTGTGCAGAAGATGGAAAGCTGTGTTAGAAGGATCTAAGGGGGTAAGTCTACCGAAGTTCAGTTAATTAGGTAATTAATTAAGCATCGTACATGGCTGTTAGTTGGCGGGCACAAGTCTCGGCAGAAATCTATGGAAGGAAGTTGAACGAAGTGTTAATTGCCAGTAACATGATAACCCAATAAGATAGTCCTAATAGATAATCAAGCTCTTTCTAAGTTGGGTAAATATTTGCGAAATTGAGAGAACGCGGTCCATTATAAATGAATGTCGTAATATAAATAACAGAGAATTCAATTTCCTTATTTAAGTTGGAAAAATAAAAAAATATCACTTACCCTGCGATTTGGTATTTCCATCAATGAAAATAAGGTAATTTAATTATTGTAGGACCACAGTTCACTTATTTTGAGTTTATTACCGTATAACTAAGGAAAACTTTCTTAGTTAAATAATGATTACGCAAAATAATAAACTAACACAATTCAAATCTTCGGATAATTATCACGGTTCTCGATCAAAAATTCCACTTTTGTATCTTATGCATGTATTTCCTTCAATAACACCTTCGGGGAAATATACTTTGGTATTCCTATTTTGATATTTTAAAGAAAGAGGAGTGAATTTTTTTTAACAAATTCTAAAATGATTTTCACCGAATGGGCTTTCAATATTTCATTCAGGAGAAATAGGAAGAACTTTTCAAATAAAATATTTAATTTAAAAGACTTACTGATAAGGTAAGCTATTACCACTATGTGGTAATAGCTTACCTTATATAGCAACCAATATATGAGGTAAACTTATATTCGTTCCATTATTATTTCATTTCAATAACCAAAGAATTAGTTCTGGTTTACAGGGCCCGTCTCTAAAAGAAATGAAAATAAGCTCATCTTCTTTTACGACTCAAATAATAATGGTAATAATAATTCGGCTTTATTCGGGTGAGACTGAAATTGCGATAGTCTCTTCTTCCAGCTAACCCATCGTCAAATGCATTCAATGAAAATCATTACATTTGAGTGATAACTAATATACAAAAAGCAGTAGATAATGAAAATCAATTTACAATAAATATGCATAAATGTATAGAGTGTAGAAAAATATAGAAAAATGTGGAAAAAAACGTAAAGAATAAGACTTATGTCCTTGACAAAAAACCCACTGTAGGAAAATACACACACATGAAAGGGAGAGTGAAAAACTTGCGGAAATCTACAGATAGATAATGCTACTGTTGTAATTTACTAAATTAAAGAAAAATAATAATGAATAAAATTAAAGCAATGCATGAAAAAAGAGAAGAAAAAAGGAGAACTGATGTACACATATATGTGGAGAAAAATTAATAAAAATAAAATCAATGATTAATAATACAGATTTAAGATATTATTATTAGGTAATCTACCGGTAATGGTAGGTTTTTGGATGGACAAAACTATCAAATAAACATTTTGTAACTCCAAACAAAACCCAATCCAGCAACCTAATCTACATCAGGTCCCTCTTCATCTCTGTGTACTTCTTTCCTCCCTTCATCCCGTCGAACATCCTGTTCCTGCCCTTTCTTCGCTTGCCCAACATTCTTCCCTCTATTACCTTCTTCAACATTCCACTACCGCTCAATACGCCTTTCATCCATTTTTCCTGCCTCCATAGGATTTCTCCCAACAAACCCCTCTCCTCATCCACCATCTCCAGTACTTCCTCATTTGTTTTCCTTTCATTTAAGATGTTATAAGAAAAAATATTACTACAGAAATGATAATTTAAAAAAAGTTAGCTATAGCCCAAAACCAGAAATGAAATTTTAACAGTGGATATTTTTGACTACTAGTTGTGTGAATATGATATGACTGTGAGCTCATGAAGTGTTTTACTTACCATTTTACTCATTTTAGGAGCGTCTTATGTTAGGTTCTTCAAAATGTTGCAATTGAAGGAGTTTCCCTCAAGACTGGACTGAGTTTGTTCCACTCGGCAAACAGTAGTAGTAAATGATTTATTTTAGATGACCGTTCGATGCTGCGGTATAAGCAGATTTTTATTCCGTCGTGTTTGTTTTATGAGCCTGGTCTTGTGTTTTGAAATATTCCAACGATTGTGTTCAGAATTTGATATAAAATAGAGAGAGTGTATGAAGTTGACGTCTGTCACTAAGCTTTAACCATGGAATTTTATTAATGTAGTTTGTGATGTAATCAGAGATCTTTATATTAAATATAAACTTAATGCATGAGTTGAGCAAACGCTGAAGTTTTAACGATAATTAATCGGATAAATCATGGCAAACTACATGGGCGTAGTCGCAAAGCGGTATGATTAGCGCGGATACCGTTTCTTTAAGGACGTGGGAATGATGTATTTAAATTAGAGCAGATGTAACAGTGATTTATGTACTGATTAGCTTATCTTGCTTACTTGAGAAGACCACGATAGATTTTCATCTATTAAAATCCCGAAGTTTTCCACAGCCTTGCAGTAGGATAATGGGTTACCGTTAATGTTTAAAGACAGAATTTAATTTTTCGATTCGATAGGATTTATATTTAAAAAGTTGGCTTTTCTCCAAATATTTAGTTTATCTAGATCATTATTGATGCACTTTATTTTGCGACGTAAGCTATCAACAGTTGAATTTTAAGTAAATCTGTAAATCGTCAGCGTATTTGAATTGCTGATGGGCAATCGTTAATATCATCTACGATCTACATCTACATCATGCATGTGGTGGAGGGTTTTAGGTCACCAACCGTAAACTAGAATAAAACCACATGCATAACCAAATCATGTTACCTCTACTCAAATATTAGTTTGTTCATGCACTCGACAAACCTTAACCACACGAAAGAAAGTACGTGCGTGCAGCAATATTAAATAATAGGATTCCTACATTCAAATCATGTTACAGAAATGTTAAAAAGATGGGTCCATTAAATAAAAAGATTAAGATGCAGGAAGAAACATGCAAAATATCGACAAATAAATACACTACCAATTATTATTATCTCC